>QKWP01000827.1:27065-140357 GCA_003550325.1 Gigaspora rosea
ATAATCTGCAATATCATCTAATATTGGGGCTGTTGTAATTGGGCTTTGAAAATACAGTCTAATATTAGTAATCTCTTGCTGAATCCTATTATTTTGAATCCTAGCTTGATTTTTAGGTAGAGATAATGTTCAGGGAGATCAGGGTGATCCTGGTGGTTGCGCCATATCTATATTATTATACAAAGCAAGAATTTTTCATTAAGCTTGTCTATTTCATCCTGGAAAATTGCTAACCGCTTTTCTATATAATCAATGTACTTTTCTTGGCTCTAAGAATTTTGAAGTGCCTTTTCTAACTTTTCTTTAAGATTAGAAATTTCTAATCGCAATGGATCTAGGTCCTTATCACGAATTAAGATTTCTTTTTCAAGGTAATTAATATAATCCTCTTTTGAGATAAGATCCTGTTGAAATTTGCTGACTCGATCTTGTATAGCTAATAAGGCACCTTTAAATTGCTCGATTTTTTCCCCATTTTTTTCCCTTTTTTCTCATAAATTCGAAAAAAAAGAAAAAGATAGTTATCTGTTTTTTTAAAAATATATTTTGTCTCACAGATCGTAGATCAAGGTCTGAGCAAGCCAGCTCAAAAATGTTGTCTATTCCTATAATACAAATAGATTCTGGAAATGTTCGTGAACTAGATATATCTATTGCCTTGCATAAAATTTATTACCATCCTAATGGATATCAAAGAACTGTGAAAAAATTGTATGAAGCTTCTTTAAAAGCTAGATACGATTTTTCTATAGATGAGGTGTGTAATTGGCTTGAAAAACAGGCTTTATATCAGATTTATAAACCCCAGCCAAGATTTATTCCTAGAGCCTCTTTTAATAGTATACAAGTTCCTAATGAATGCCATCAAGCAGATATTCTTTATATGCCCCATGACCGAATTAATAATATAACTTATAAATATTGCTTATGTATAGTTGATGTGGCTTCACGATTTAAGTAGGCAGTTCCTTTAGCTAATAGGTCAGCTTATTCTGTGGCCAAGGCCTTTAAGAAAGTTTATAGTAATTCCAAGTACCCTCTTATTTGGCCTAAATTATTAATGGTCGATCCTGGTTCAGAATTTAAATCTGATTGTAAAGAATTAATAGAAAAATATAATGTTAAAATTAAGGTTGGCACGCCTCATAGAAGCCAAGGTATTGTAGAAAGATTTAATCGTACTTTAGCTGAAAAATTGTTTCTGTTACAGGATGCTTCTGATTTATTGTTACCTATATCTAAGAGATCGAGAGCTTGGGTTAAAAATCTTTATATAATTATTGATAACCTTAATAATTCAGTAACTAGATTAATTGGCATGGCTCCGGCAAAAGCCATAAAAATGAATCAGATTATTTCAGCATCTTCTAAGTTACACAATGGACTATAGGATTTAATGAGCCTAAATTAGATTTTAATACTTTGGTTAGATATTTACTTGAGCCGGGAGAGCTGGAAGGCGGTTTTAAGCAAGCAACTGATATGAACTGGTCTCCCCAAGTTTATCATATTCGTGAAGCTTTGATGCAAAAAAATCAGCCAATTTTGTATTGGCTAAAAGATGATGAAGGCAATGAACCAAAGCGGTCTTTTGTCAGAGAGGAGCTCCAAGTTGTAAAAGATATAGAATTACCTCCTTAGTGGGTACTTACGAATTAAAAATTTTATAATACGAAAGATGTTCGTGGAATGCTTCAAGTTGGTGTTCCTCCGGTCTTTTATAAATTAATAAATTCTTCTGTTTCTTTATCGATTTGGGCTTCATTAACGAAGTGGTCTTGGGCTAATTTGTAATATAGTTTATATAGTTCTATAATCGAATTAAGAATCTTTGGATCTCGCCTATACCATGATTTGTAGTCATTCATAATTTCATTATATTTGTCTTTATTGGGAAATATTGTCATGGCCAAATTTAGTATATATTCTTCTGTGTCTTCTGCTTGACGTAATTTTCTAATTCTTTCTTTATAGTTTTGCATGAACTTGCTATCTTTTGGTTTTCTATAATAGAGACCTGCTTTGATTACATTAATTAAAGCTTGCTCGACGTCTTTGTATGTGGGTTTGGCTTCGGTAAATAAATTTTGTGTGCTCATTGTAAAATAAATTTTTATATAATACCTTTACAGACTTTTTTCTTTAATTAATTATTTTTCCCTATAAGCAAAAATGATCGGAGAATATTCTTGCCCATATTTACACAATAATGGCGAGGCTTGCGGTAGGCCTTGCATGCGNGCTTCGGTAAATAAATTTTGTGTGCTCATTGTAAAATAAATTTTTATATAATACCTTTACAGACTTTTTTCTTTAATTAATTATTTTTCCCTATAAGCAAAAATGATCGGAGAATATTCTTGCCCATATTTACACAATAATGGCAAGGCTTGCGGTAGGCCTTGCATGCAACCTGAAGGGTGCCACTTTAATTGGAAATCTAAGGTACGCATTCTGTGTAGTGAATGTGGTAAGCCCACTGGCTAGAGTTCAGAACGGTGTTCGTTACATGTTAAGGGCTATTATGTGATCCAATATTATAACAGATTGTGTAATAAGGCCTTAAAAAACTCAGAATAGATAGTGATTTTTAGTAAAACTGTTTGGTAAGACTTTACTAGGTTAAATTTTTTAGGTAAGACTTTTTGGTAAAACTTTTCTGGATTAAATTTTTGGTAAGACTTTTTGGTAAGACTTGGGTATAGGAAACAAAAAGTCTTACCAAAAATGGGGCAAGCTCCATTTTCAGTAAGATTTTTGTCCTTTGCTAGATAGTAATGAATCGCTTTTTGAATTAATTCTAGGATAACATAGAAAATAGTATGCATTTTAGGCTTGAATAGGCTCACAAAGAAGCACACTTGGACACTTCGGTCCTTGGTGCTATCTGCTCGTTTCAAGAGCAAGCGAGATAGCATAATTGTTTTGTTATCTTGTTTGGGATTAAAAACATAGCTAGAGCATTAACAAAGACTATGTACTCCTTAATGTTGGAATTCCAAATTTGGGGGTAAGGAGAGTAAGTTAACAGGATTTGGCTCTAGCGTAACTTAGAGCTTGAATTTGATATATGATTAAATATATCTAGAAAGGTTTGTAGAAGGGCTTGAAGCCTCTTCTGGATATATTATCAGATTTCTGTCCCAGAACTCCCATTTAGACCCTACTCCCTGCGCATTATTTGATTGATCTGCACGTTATTTTGAGTACGCGCATGCGTTTATTTTGAGTACGCGCATGCGCATTATTTCGAAATAAGAACTAATTTTCAGAGTCAAATATTTTTAAAATAACGCGCATGCAACTTGCATAGTGAGGCCTAAAATATTGTTATATAATATTTATTTAAAAATTATAATGGTAGCAAAGTGATAAATCATCTAAGCATATAAAAATTATAATAAAGTTATAAGTAATTAGGTGCATACGTACAGATATTTATAAGCAACTAGGTTATATGCATAAAAAAATTCATAAGTGACTTATAAGAAATTTATAAGGGCTTATAATTTCTGATCAAATAGTCACTTTTATTTTTAATAATCATCCAATCTCACATAAATGATTGGCTTGAATTTTATTTGATCTTATTACTCATATTAAATAACAATATATTGCGTAATCGCCCATTACCAAAATCAAAAATTTATCGAAGCAGCAAAATACCCATTCGGTAAATGTTTGTTACTATATAGATAAGAACAGCTGTAAATACTAAGTTTTTATGGCCCAGGTCAATGATGCAGTTGAATTGTTGCACTAATCAATTGCCGGTTATATCAGGTGTGCGTTAATCCAGGACGCGCATGGGCGCTAATTCGAGACACTATATGCTATTTTGGGTGTGCCCAGATTTCGAAATAACACCCTGGCCCATTATTTTGCTCTTATACAGTACAATTAATATAATATTTAATTCTATTTTCATAGATAAATATTTAGGTTGTTCAAAGTTAATTATCTAGTTAACATAACTTTCCAGGACTCACAGAAGAGAGGCAAATGAAACGAACATATAAAATGAACAAACTGCAGTAAATCTATTATAAACGAATTGATTTCAAGTTAAATTTAATTCAGAGATTTAGTCAAGTTGCTAATTAGGTCAGATAAATTTGATTCAATAGCAAAAAAAAATTAATAAATAAAAAATTATATAATGCATTATCAAAGAAAAAGACTTTGTGAATAGACAAAATTCTCGTGATCTAGTGATCAGATTTGTATCATTTTAAAGTATGCAGCTAGTGATGTATAATCATTAAAATAATACCCAAATTTTTTTAGCGTACAGTACGTATAGTGCTTATATAAAAAATTAAGGTCATAGAATAAAATTAAATTAGTATCTATATTTTAATTTTTTTAATGTTATTCTATATTATAATTAAAGTAATGCTTAAACCTATTTAATAAGCAAATATTTAATATAGCAAATTAGTAATATACTATGTACATATTTGCTTGATGTTAATAAGGCGCTACTTTTTATATCTAAAGTAGCTACTTTAGATAGATCGCTACTTTAGATACAATATGTACAAATTTAATTTATCTAACAAGAAAGCTTCATCAGGTGTTGATCAATTAACGAATTTGATTGGTCAATTGGCACATAAATATTTCTATCGACCCTCTTAATAAATGATCAGCAAAAATTTTAGCATACAGTACGTACAGTACATTGTTAACCTTCGAAATACCTCTCAGAAATCGAGGCTAATAGAGCAACTATCGACAGGAGTCACGTAAACACAGAGACACAAACTGTGCAGTGGTGTATCGTAGTTGTTAGTATTTATACAAGCGAGAGGGTTTATGTTTATAGTGATTTGGCAATTCGAAAGAGTGTGATATGGCTTATAGAATCAATTTGTAGTGTCCTTTATTTATATTAATAAGATATCATAGCAATCATGCCTACAAAGTGGAGCGAACTTCGCCCATATATATAGAAAACTATTTACTAATAAGCACATGTAGCCTTTGTGTCTTAAGTGTCCGATCTATCACCTATGCTACTTCTACTGCTTATGCTTTAACTACAACATGTGACACATCCGGCACATGTGATACTTCGGTCATATGAGGCACATGCGGTACATGTGGCACATCTAGCACATCTGGTACATCTGGTACATCTTGCACATCTAGCGCAGCAGTCCTGTGAAATTGCATACGGCGTGGGTACTGCATGGGTTTGGTATGCAAGGGTAACAATCTCCCCCACTTAATTTTATGCGTCCACACATAAATATGAACAATGTCGCATGGTAGGTAGTTGGGTTTAATATGAGTTGATTTTAGTCTCCAACATGGTCTCTTTCGTTTTCAGGAAGGTACTTCCTCCAGGATTGAATAGTTGATTATCCATTTCGCTATCAATAGTTTCGGTAGCCCTCATACGTTTACCATCTTTTCTGCTATAACTATCTTCGTAAATTTTTGTTCTAGAACCACTTCGCTGTTTATTAGCACATTCGATATTTTGTACTCTTCTACTTGATTCAGGTAACTCATAAATTTCCCCATCATTCATGTGACACCTTCTATCATCACTAACTATTATTCTCCTTTCCTTGTCTTTTTCTTCGCTATTCATTTTTTGGACTACTACTACACTATTACAGTATTCACATTGTTTTCAACATCTCTGTTTACATCCTCTACGATTTGTACTATTGGTCTCTGGAATTCTCTTAACTGTGTACCACTATTGTTGAATTTATTCACAACTACTAATTCCATATTGATTAAACAAACATTTATATTCCTGACCTTTTGTCGACCTTTTTCAAGGCTGTTAAGACCTTTTGCCTCATGATACCCTTCCCATATCGTCTTATCTTTAACTGTGCATATACGATTTTGAAAGCAAATTTCAAGGTCACATTGTTTATTCAGGGCATTGCCTTCAACACGTTTCAGGTACCATTCAAATGTTTTATCATTTTTGCTCTTATTTCATTTTGGTAATAATTGAGTATCTTATACTCATCCATTTCAAATTCTATTTCCTTACTTTCATCATCCTTTCCTACTGACTTTTGATAATCTACTAGAGTTCCCTTTTCAATTGTCATCGCATGTCGATTAACTGACTGAATTATTTTATCCACGTGTTTCGTATCTGCTGCTTTTTTATATTGTAACAATACTTCGATCTTATTTGTCAGAGTTTTAGCATCAACTTCGAGTTTGCCCAGCTCTGCCCAATCTTATCAACATTGTTCCTTTAAGTCTCAAAATCTTTATCTGCTGACTTTTCATAATTGGCTGGTACGCAGCATTTATTTATCTCAACTCTACCTTTATAACAAGGCTCTAGATCGTATAGTCTCCCTATAACAAATTGCAGCATGGAATGATACTGCAATACACGAAAAAATTTGGATATGGAACCACACGAACCTGCACGTAAATATATATGAGACAATGAGTAGACAATGTATAAGAAAGCACGTTTACAGCACGTAAAAAGGCGCGAATTCTGTGCAACAGTGTACGTACTAACGTGCAATTTTCTGTGTTTTCGTGTGCATTGTCTTGTGCATATTTACGTGCAGATAACATATAATATCATATATCCATACATAACACATAATAACATTCCGTATATACATTTATATTATTATTTTATTAACTAAATTTTATAATTTTATTAACTAAATTTTGTAATTTTTATTAATTAAATTTTTTATTTTATTAACTAAATTTTATTATTTTATTAATTAAATTTCTAATACGAATACTTTAATTTAATAATTTACATGCCAAATAAGAAAATACTTTTAACTACTAAAAAGATTTTAAAAATAACCCAGCAACTAATAATATTGAAAAAAAGACAAAGTAAAGCAATAGAATCAAAATGAAAGGTGCAAAAAAAAAAAATTGAAGTGACTACTCTAGCAATAACTCCAATAGTAACAACTCCAATTGTGGCAACTCTAATGGCAGTAACTCAAGGGAGATACTAAAATATAATAATATACTGAAAGTAAATAAAAATTGAAGAAAAAAATAATAGTAAGAGAAAAAAGCTTTAATACTATGAAAAAACATATACCAAAAATGATAGTGATTCCAAAGAGCAACTTGCAGGGCAATAGCTCCAAAGGATAACTTCAAAAGCAATGACAATAACTAAAAAAAAATTATAAGAAAATTAGTGAGTTGTAAAAAAAAATTATAAAAATAAAAGAAAACAAAAAAAAAATAAATAAAAGAAAACAAAAAAAAATAAATAAAAAAGTAAATATTTATTTACGTACAAATCAAATATAATTTGTGCGCATCAGAGCACAGGAATTATTATTGTTAAATGAAAAAAAAAACAAATAAATAAAAAAGTGCACGTCAATGCATGGAAATTATAGTCATTAAGAATTTTAATGATCATCATGTTAATGCACGGAATTATGATTGTTAATGATCATTATGCATGATCATTAAGAATCTTAATGATTGTGCATATCAGTGCATAAACATTATGATCATTAAGAACATTAACAATTGTGCATGTTAATGCACATTGTTAAGGAATCTTAACAATCATATCATTAAGAATCTTAACGATATGATTATTAAAAATCTTAATAATATGATCATTAAGAATTTTAATGATATGATCGTTAAGAATCTTAATGATATGATCGTTAAGATTCATAACTATATGATCATTAAGAATCTTAATGATATGATCGTTAAGATTCTTAATGATATGATCGTTAAAAATCTTAACGATATGGTCATTAAGATTCTTAATGATATGATTGTTAAGAATCTTAATGATGTGATCGTTAAGATTCTTAACGATATGATCATTAAGTATCTTAATGATATGATCATTAAGATTCTTAATGATATGATCGTCAAGAATCTTAACGATATGATCGTTAAGAATCTTAACGATATGATTGTTAAGAATCTTAACGATATGATCATTAAGAATGATCGTTAAGAATCTTAACAATATGATCATTAAGATTCTTAATGATATGATCATTAAGAATCTTAAAGATATGATCATTAAGAATAATCGTTAAGTATCTTAATGATATGATCATTAGAATCTTAACGATATGGTCATTAAAAATGATCGTTAAGATTAATGATATGATAATTAAGAATCTTATAGCGCTTTGCAAAAAACTGTGACTCTGTGCTTTCACGGTGATGATGGCAGAAAAATTTCTGAGATTTTATTTATTATTGATCATAATTTTCAATCAATGAGTCTATATTTTATCTAAAATTTTTAAAATTCTTAAAGAATCGAAAAATCTACAAGAATTGGCTGATTTCCATCATGATCTGCAAAGGTCACACATTTTTGCAAAGTGCAATAATGATATGATCGTTAAGAATGATCATTAAGAATCTTAACGATTTTGCACATCAACACACAAAAATTATGATCATTAAGAATCTGCACTTCAGTGTACAAAATTGTGATCGTTAAGGAATCTTAACGATTGTGATGACCGTGACATCAGTGCACTAAAATTATAATCGTAAAGAAACTTAACAATTGTGCACGTCAGTGCACGAAAATTATAATCGTTAAGAATCTTAACAATTGTGCACGTCAGTGCATGGAAATTATGATTGTTAAGAATTTTAACAATTGTGCACGTTAATGCATGGAAATCATGTGATCATAAAGATTAATACACGTCAATATATGGATCTAATACTATGCACAATAGTGTACAGATTTCAATTTTTCGTGTGATAACATGTATTAAATTTTTTGGATGATCAGTTTCCATGCAGTTTCTGTGCAGTGATTTTGAAACCCGTGCTTACCCACATACAATATCATATTTATGCTTGCATTTCTGTGTATCAAGTTTTCATAGGGTTTGTTAATGGCATCTATATCCGATAAACCTTGATTGGTGAGTCTATGTTCTTTATCGCCCTCATAACAATTTCCATTATTATATTGCCAACTTGATGTAGGAGTTGCTTCCTTAGTTAAACGATACCAGGACGCATACTCTAATTCGCTTACTTCTACACCGCTCTTACTTCCGCCTATTTCATAGTTGAAACAACTATCAACATTGCGCATTTCTTTAGCAAGTTTCATCTTAGCAAATTTTCGATAAGGAATGAATGCATTAATTTTATTATTTCTCACTTTATCATCTCTAAATTTATTTTGATAGCAACTACCGACATCCAACGTTTCTATGACTTCGACAGGCTCTTTTGCTTGATAGACGGTATTTCAGAATTTGCTGTACTTTTCGCATATACTGTATAGAGCTTCTCCTTCTAGAAGGTTTTCCTTTTTATTGTTTCTTTCTTCATCAGTTTTATTATTATCCATCATTTCATGATCACTTTTATCTAGGACTTCGTCACCCTCAATTTTCTCTTCTGGGCCCAATACTTTCAACTTTTTTTTATCAACATTATCCATTTCAGCATACTTCCTATAATTTCTCGAGGTTTTATGTTCAACTTCTATACTATTTTCAAGACCGAGTCCAGACATTCGATCTATGTGGTCCATATCGACGGCTCTTTTAACACTTCCAAGAGTTTCGTTATCTACTTCGTTAATTTTAATTTCATTATCATGTCTTTTTCGACAATAATACGCAGCCTGATATATTCTATCAGCGTCTTTGGTCTCTGCTAAATCTTGTTTATATGCTAATGCCTCGGTTTATCTTTCCTATTACCTTTTCCAATTCCAATATCGATTCGACAGCATCATCCTTGGGCTTTGATTCGGTTAGTACAACCCATTTCGTCAAGCTCGAATCCTTTGATTTTCTTAGCATAATTCACTTCTGTAAGCTTTAGATAAGTCAAGGGGAGTTCCGTTTTTACTTTCACTTCTTTATTTTCATTCTTCTTAACTTCGCATCCTGCCTCGCATACTCTTTAACGTCATCAACATCAACTATTTCTTCAGTAGGCTCTTCCATATTTCCTTTACTCCATCTGACTTTCCCTTGAAATTCTTTAACTTTCTCTATCCACTCTTCACAAGCGTAATTAAGCATTTCTTTTCCTGTAAGTGCCTTTACATTTTTTTCTAATTCTTTATCAGCAGTTGTTTTACCTTCATCATTTTCTATATCTTTTATGGTTCCAATTTTGGTTCGATAACCTTGCAGGTCTCTTGGTTCTCAGACGAATTTCTTCTCTTCAAGAGCGTCGCATTTGGTAATTATTTTCTTAAGGAGAACTTCTAGTTTATCTTCCTGTTTTGTTTGGAGCCATACTTGATATTATCTAGGGGCTCTCCTATGGGTTCATCAGGGCCATAATAGGTGTTTCGAACTTCGGTTAAGGTAAGTCTTGGTAGGTCAACATCAAGACTCGCGGTCTCTTCTTCTCGGGTCTTTAGTGGGCAGTCCTAGTGGGCTATCAGATGGGAGTATTCTTCTATTATCTCCAAAAGAAATTCTAGAGGTTCACCATCCACAATTTCCTCGGGTTCCATAGATACAGTTTCCATTTTCTCTTCAAATTCTTCACAACTTATATTATTCATTTCCACAAGATTCATTGATTTATTCATTTCATCCTTTTCTTCACCAATTTCGTCTTTTCTCAACTCAGTCCAACATTGGTAGTATCGCCTAAGGCTATCTATTTCGTCTGTTTTGTAGGACTCAAATATCAAATCTTTATGCTCTAATCCAGTCAAAATTTTTCTATCATTTAGGTTCACAAATAAGTCTTCGGTTCTCAGTGTGGTGTTTATATCAGGAGTTTTTTTTTCCAGGACTGCTTCACGTGATAGGATGGTGCAAATGCTAAATAGTTCTTGCAGCAATTCATCATAGTCATTTTCTTTATCTCTAATTTCTTCTTCTTTCTTTCTTCTATATAGGTCTTCCTCACTTTCTTTTCGATGGCTTCTCATGTTCAGGCTGGAACTAGAATTCTCCTTTTCACATTCCTTTTTGATTCACTACTATTTTTATAATAGCAATCAGCATTGTATACATAATCCGTTCCTTCATTGTGCTCCGGTTTGGTTGTCTTTTGATAACGTTTAAACATCTTACGTTTGACTTTCTTGGCTTTGGCTCCATTACAGTAGTCGATGCCAGACCCTTGGTTACAATCTTCGTTTTTTGAGCTATAGCCTTCTTCTTGCATTAGATTGCTAACTTCCTTATCTCTCTCAATAATATCTTCCATTATTTTTAATATAGAATCTAGGGCGGCAGGCATCTGTTCATCATTAAGGGGACAACAAAAGTTCTCCTCTATTATCTCTTGCAACTCTACAAGTTGTTCCAGAGTAAGTAATCTAGCGAGTCTGGTACACTTTTCATCCAGGTATTTCACCTTTGGGCACTCCAAAATAGGGTGGGATTTCCTTCCGCAATGAGGACATCATCGCCTTAGGTGTTTAGAGTGTACCGTAGGGACAAAGCAAGCCTTAATCCATGATCTTTGGTTTCGGAATCCCTCTTTTATTACAGGTTTCTTTATTTTTAACTGCCCACACAGAACAGGTTCTTTGAGTGATTCACACAGAATCCGCAGCTCACACAGAGCAATATTCAAACTCACAGAGTTTCAGCCCACACTGAGCAACCTTCTAACTCACACAGAGTTAAACGTTACAGCTCACACAGAGCAGTCTTTTTACCCCTACAAAATTCTCCTTACAAGTTCGACTTTGATTCTTCGTTACGTATCTCACAGTCACCACCAATTGTTAACCTTCGAAATACCTCTCGGAAATCGAGGCTAATGGAGCAACTATTGACAGGGAGTCACGTGAGCACAGAAACACAAACTGTGCAGTGGTGTATCGTAGTTGTTAGTATTTATACAAGCGAGAGGGTTTATGTTTATAGTGATTTGGCAATTCGAAAGAGTGTGATATGGCTTATAGAATCGATTTGTAGTGTCCTTTATTTATATTAATAAGATATCATGGCAATCATGCCTACAAAGTGGAGCAAATTTCGCCCATATATATAGAAAACTATTTACTAATAAGCACATGTAGCCTTTGTGTCTTAAGTGTCCGATCTATCACCTATGCTACTTCTACCACTTATGCTTTAACTACAACATGTGACACATCCGGCACATGTGACACTTCTGTCACATGAGGCACATGTGGTACATGTGGCACATCCGGCACATCCGGTACATCCGGTACATCTTGCACATCTAGCGCAGCAGTCCCGTGATATTGCATACGGCGTAGGTACTGCATGGGTTCGGTATGCAAGGGTAACAACGTACAGTACTGTACGTATAGTACTGTACGTGGCACATCACTAGGTCGGCTAAGGGACGATGGTTTTCTGCGGTGACTAAACTCAAATTCTGCGGTGATTAAATTTAATTTCTGCGATTATCTGCAAAATAAAATGTTAGCAAAGTTCTGCAATAAAACCTGTTTCTGCACTCAAAAATTGGAATATTCTGAAGTTTTTCGACGACCACGCTCGTATTTTGTGTTTATTGATTGTCTATCCTTCCGAAACTCTCCGCCAAAACTCGCAATTTGATTGGATCCTGGTCAAATTTTAGGCAATTCTGCAATTATCCGTGATAAAATCCAATTTCTGAAAAATGGGCGAATTCTGCAAATTCTGCGGCATTCTGCAGTTTGTAGAAAATCATCGTCCCTGTGATCATACTGCATAAATTATCTATATAACCTTCTAAAAACCATAACTGCGCTTTAGCCATATTATATTTGGTAATATCTGCGGCTGTAGTATAAAAATATAACAAATCACAAAATTTTCGTACGTACGAAATCCTTTCCAAAATTTGAAATTTTGGCAACATTCCACAAAAATTCTTATATATATTTAAAAAAGTCTGTACGTACTGTTCGTACAGTATACATATTAAAAATTCGGGTTTGGTTCAAAATCCCGACAGGTCATAATCCCGACAAAAAATCCCGACAATCATAAATCCCGACAATCAAAAAAAGCTTTCCTTGAGCAACTTTACTATAAAATCAACTAAACCAAACCCTAGCCCAGGCGTTCACCCTAATCCTATCCTAGGCACTTACCTAACCCTAACCTAACTTAAATAAATTTAATGATTTTTTTGTTGTCAGGATTTCGGGATTTTTATTGTCGGGATTTTTTTGTCGGGATTATGACCTGTCGGGATTTTGTTTGTCGGGTTGACCCGCTCCCAAAAATTCTCTCAAAATGATTACATTATCAAATGAATGTTACTATATGATATTTAATAACCTCCGAAATGATTCTAAAGCTTATTTTTGGAGTTAAAAATTTTGTTAAAAATTTTCTTAATAATGAAATTTACCAAGAAAATATTAATGAGGTTGATAATGAAATTTACCAAGAAAATATTTATGAGGTTGATAATGAAATTGACGAAAAACATAATAATGAGGTTGTAAATGCCATTAAATTTTCTTTAATTTTAATGATTTTACGAACTGGTAAAAATCTTAAATATTTATATCTTGATGAAATTATTTGCAATAAAATAATAGTTGAAAAACTTTATGAGAACACTACTATTACTTCTATAGCTTTATGCGATTTCGATAAGCCTAAGACAATAAATGGATTAGTAAAAATCCTTTATAAGAATTCAACGTTGACTACTTTGAATCTTTAATCAATTCTATTAGAATTTAAAGAATTGAAAACATTATTAGAAGCAGTTGATGAAAACACAGTACTAAATTCTTTAAGTCTTTGTATTAAGCAGATTGATACTGAAGAGGGAAAGATGTTAGCAACATTTCTTTCCAAAAATTCCACGTTAACTTCTTTTAATCTTTGTGGACATTATAAAGAATGGTTTTCCAATAATTTCGGATTAATAGGTGGAATAGCGTTTGCAGATGCACTTTACAAGAACACCACATTGACCTCTTTGTGCCTTTGGAATAATAAACTTGGACCAGAAGTAGGAAAAGCATTAGTGAATGCACTTTACAAGAACACCACGTTAACTTCTTTAAATCTTGGTTATAATAATCTTGGATCAGAAGGAGTAAAAGCATTAGCAGATGTACTTTGTAAGAACTCCATGTTGACTTCTTTGGATCTACGAGCAAATCGGATTGAATCAGAAGGAGGAATAGCATTAACAGATGCACTTTGCAAGAATTCCACGCTGACTTCATTAAATCTAAATTCGAATAAACTTAAGTTAAAAGGGGTAAAGCATTAGCAGATTTACTTTATAAAAACACCACACTAAGAGATTTGAGTCTTGAAAGTAACGATCTTGGACCAGAAGTAGGAAAGGCATTGGCAGATGCACTTTGTAATAACACCTCACTGACTTCTTTGAATCTTCGATCGAATCATATAGAATTAAGTGGAGGATGCGCATTAATAGAAGCATTTTGTAAAAACACCATGCTTAAAAATTTAAATCTTCGGAACAATAATTTTGGAGTAGGAGAAACAGTTGTAGATGCACTTTGCAAGAACGCCACTCTGTTAAATCTTCGTTCGAATGCCCTTGGATCAAAGGAAGGAAAAGTATTAGCCGTTGCGCTTTCCAAGATTACCACACTCACTTCTTTGAATCTTGATTATAATAAACTTGGAACGGAAGGAGGAAAAGCAATAGTGAATCTACTTCGTAATAACTCCACGCTAACTTCTTTGAAACTTGATAATAATGAACTTGGACCGGAAGTAGGAAAAGCATTAGCTGATGTGCTTTGCAAGATCTCTACATTGACTTTATTGAAACTTGGTTGTAATAAACTTGGATCAGAAGGAGGAAAAGCATTCGCAGATGCGCTTTGCAAGACCACGCTTAAATTTTTGAGTCTTCGACATAATGATCTTGGATCAGGAGTTAAAGCATTAGCGGATGCGCTTTGCAAGAACTCCACGCTGACTTCTTTGGATCTTCAAGGAAATTTTATAGGATTAGAAGGAGGAAAAGCATTAGCAGATACACTTTGTAAGAACTCCACGCTGAAATATTTGAATCTTTATGATAATAGTCTTGGATCAGAAGAAGGAAAAGCATTAGCAGATGCACTTTGCAAGAACACCGTGTTAACATCTTTTGAATCTTGACTATAATTTTATTGGACAAAAAGGAGGAAAAGCATTCGAATATGCACTTTACAAGAACTCCACACTGAATTTTTTGAATATTCTATCGAATAATATTAATTTCAGATTAAAATCGACTAATCCAAATCTTAAAATACGGTATTAGTGTAGTTTTGTAAATTACAAGTTTAAACGTAAAAAAGTAATTTAAACTGGATAAGTTAATCTATTTGTTTTTGCGAATGGTAAATTAAGACTTGTTTTATTTAAATTATTTTTAAATAAGCGTATGTGCGAAAATTTTTGATAGGAATTATTTGTGTATTAAATTAAGCTATATCTAATTATGATTATATCATAACGTACAAATTTTCTGTAATTACGTAATACGTATCACATTAATGATGCCTGAAACCTTTCGTCACATTGAGTGACAGCACGTGATAAATGACGAGACCTATGAATTTATCACGAAATATTGTTTATATGAGAATGTAAGAAAAATTAAAAAAGTTGATTTACTACCCTTTAGGAGTCATTTAAAGCTAATTAATGGAAATAAATTAGTCCATGTGAACTTAATTTTCATATCAACTCAGTTTCTATTTGTTTTTGGACATCTTTATCTGACATTCCCGATGATTTGCATCACTCACCCGCAAGTATCCGTTGGAACCGGTTATAAATTTAAGAACCGAATTGATTTTACATACAATATAAAACCGGATACTATTTCATTTAAATCGATTGGAAAATTAACATGAATTTTAAGTAATATAAAACCGTTGCTATTTGGCTTAAACCGGATTGAAATTATAATCGGGTTGTGCGCAATTCGAAATTTTTTTTTTTTTGTCTATATGATTGTTAATTCGGAAGGAACCATTTTTTTTTTGCCTAGACATTAATTAGATACATTTTGACATTATAACGTATATTCCGAAGTATTTCAACTGTAACAAAAAGAAAATAATAATAAGAATCTAGCTTTATTTATGAATTAATGCAAACACGCAAAAGAAGCAAAAAAAATAGTAAATAAAATAATAAAATAATAAAATAATATAATCTTTCTCGTACTATACAAAATAAAATGTATAGATACACGTTACGTATTTCGAAATCAAAAATAAAACCGGATTTTATAATCGAGTTATAAAATTACAAACCCGAGTTTCGGAGTTTTATAACCGAATTATAAGGTTAAACGAATTAACAGTCGAATTTTATTTAACCGGTTCCAACCTCTACTATGAAAAACTGCACTTTTTTTATTTTATGGTCAAATTAATTTCGTCAAGTGTTTCGTCAATCGTCAATAATTTTTTGCTTAAATTGTCAAGTATTCGTCAGATGAAACCGGGTGGCAATCAATTAATCGACATTCACTTCACCGACATAACATTTCACCGACAATTATTCACCGACACGTTCATTTTACCGACAGATTATTTCACCGAAGCTCATTTCACCGACAAAGTAATTCTGGTCATTGTCGTTAGGGTCAGGGTAGAATAGGTAGAATTAGGGCTAAAGTTAGGGTGCTTTTTGAAAAAAAAACTTGTCGGTGAAATGAACTTCGGTGAAACAAACTATCGGTAAAATGAACTTGTCGGTGAGTATTTGTCGGTAAAATGTTATGTCGGTGAAGTGATTGTCGGCGAAATAATACGAACCCGATGAAATCACTGTCAAAATTATTTGTCAGTGCCAATTAGTTTCGTCAGGCATCATTATATCAAATAAATGATCGAATTAAATTTTTTAATAGAAAATTTCTTATCGTACATTAGTGTATAAAACTATAGATGCCCGGCGAAACTAATTTTGCCTTGACGAAATGACGAAACCATAAGTTTCGTCAAGTTTCGTCAATGACGAAACTTATGGATCGTCAGGTTTCGTCATTTCGTCAGGCATCACTATATAAAACACGGTCATTAATTAGTCGATTTGCAATATAAATTATAGACCAAAAATTTAACTCCGATTTAAAGTTAGGGTAAAGGTTATCTTTGGGATTGAAAAGTTTATAATTTTTGTTAAAATTTTGCAAGGAACATTTTTTGTTAGAGCCAAGAAAGCTAATTTATAATCGGGATTCGAGATATTACCATAAATATAAATCGTCTTTTTACTGTAATAAACACCAAATTAAAAAATTCTGTCCATAATAGTGATGGGCAAATCCCGCGCTGGATGCGGGATCCCGCGCGGGATTCACGGGATCGAGTAGAGTTTCCGAATTTTTCGCGATTAATAAATAAATATATATATATATCATCATTAGGAATGTAATTTCTCGTTAAAATAATAATCATTTCTTATAAATCTTACAGCATTTTATTACAAATATAATGCTTATATAAATTTTGCCTACTTTTAAAACATTTGAATCTTATATAATTATTAAATTTATCAATTCAACTTTGTCTTAATTTTATCAATTTGTTTTTTAAAATATTATTATATTTAAAAATTATAATGGTAACAAAGCGAACAAATCATATAAGCTTATAAAAATTTATAAGTAATCAGGTGCATAAACAGGTATAAATGTGCTAAAATTTATAAGCAATAAGGTTATAATTTCTGATCAAATAGTCACTTTTATATTCAATAATAATCAATAATAGATTCCCACTTTATTAATAATGACAATTTAAAAAATATATTTCAATATACAGTTTGCGCATTATCTCTGTACGTACGTATATATGTGGAATGAAAAACAAATCAAAAATTAATACGTGCATAATATTTTTATTTACATTAAATACTAATTAGGAATTGGCCCACTTATGTTAAAGCAGGCCGGATAATTTGTTAATGCGGGCCAGATGATATTCTAACGCAGGCCAGACCATCTTATATTAAAAATCCCGCGCGTTGCCCATCACTAGTCCATAAGTTGTGCCATAATTTATAAATTGTTTATGAATTGATTGTCTGTATAATAAACTTTTATGTAAATTAATCCTTACAATATATGAAATACGGGTATGAATTAATAAATTTGCAAATCCGTGTAACATATAAATTTTTAAAAAAAAAAAAATTTTTAAAAATTAAACCCTATTTAAGGATTAGCTTTGGTATGGGTTATAGTTTATGCTAAAATTTTGCAAGGAACATTTTTAGCTGGAGCCTCAAAGGTTAATTTTATAATCGGGGGTTTTGAGATATTAACATGCCCGTGTTTCATACACTAGTGTGCAAATAGAAATTCTCATAAATTAATTGTTCGTGAACTTTAAAGTGTCTATGAAATGATTTTCTGTGAAATGATACGAATCCCCAATTAATATAAAAGACCTTTATTCTTATCTTAACCCAAACTTGGTTTAAAGTTTTTTTCTATTATTAAAATAGTAATAATAAAAGCATGAAAAAAATATTCTGTATTGTCACTCACATGACGTAAACGTTTCATTTGTTTATTTTAAAGCGAGATCATTATTTTACTCATGGCTAATATTTTTTTAAAAAAAAACATTATAATTTTTATATTTTCAGATATAATAGATATTAACATTTATCTATTTATTCATTAATGACATTACAGCATCGGTCACCAAATCTTAGTATTTTTGATCCCTAAAATTAAATTTTAGTTACCAAATTATATATAAATTATTAATAACAATTCTAGAAAAAATTTTGGATCTCTAATATAGACTGATAACGCGTCTAATCCATCTTTCTCACTCTTGACGCATTTCACAACGACGCACTTTAACACGTGAAATATTGCTTATCCAAAACTCAGTATTTTACATATTAGTGATCAAAATTTTCAAATTTTGGGACATTTTATAAATTCGCCACAATATATTATTAATATTTAATTAGCCATTAAATTTAACAGTCACGATACATTTATTGTTATATCATGAGGTATAATGAATGCTTTATTTTATGATTATTCAAAACTAACAACTTCGTATTCAAACAACGGAATGATTTCAAAGCACTGACTTTTCCAAAGACTTCTTGTATCATAAAGCTTCAATTTTATCTGGAATTTCATCTTTTTATGGGAAATTTTTGATTTGGTAGAGGTTTCATCTTTCGCAGGTTTCACAGGAAGGCTTAGAGATATCGCTTTTCGTAAATTTCTTAGGAGGCTTAAAGATTTCGACTTTCATGGGTAAATTCATTTAAAGTTTCACAAAAAATTGTTTGTCTAAAGATATTATTTATAATTACGTATTTGGGACAAAGCTACCTGATTTGAGTTAAAAGACAAAAATCACATATACTTTGACCAAATATGATCCATTACAGTTAGATACGTACTAGGTCATAATTATAGAATATGCACAACAGTTATTAAGGAACGAATTTAAATTTAGATTGCTTTGATAAAAACATTTTTATGTATTGGTAACAAAAATATGATAGACATAAAATTGAGTGGGTAATTATATATAACTACAAGTTTGGGAATATTTTAAGTGAGGCTTGGAGGTTGATGATCAAGACAACGTTAAATCGTATTTTCCTTAACATAGATGATTATCCTTATGAATCAGGCTGTGTTGAGGCTCATTAGAGTAATTTTGTATTAGTGGCTGTGAATGAGGCTATCATTAGGTGAACAAGATATAAGTAATGATGCTTTGGAATCTTCCCACTGAATTTTTGAGATACGTAATTACGCACGTACGTACAAGTTACGGTTGAGTTCCATTGCACCGTAACAATAATTAGTTACGCAACTTTAATTAATGATGTAACTTTAATCCATAGCGTAACTTTCATTTAAATTATAATTAAATTATAT
Organism: Gigaspora rosea; assembly: GCA_003550325.1. Taxonomy (NCBI): domain Eukaryota; kingdom Fungi; phylum Glomeromycota; class Glomeromycetes; order Diversisporales; family Gigasporaceae; genus Gigaspora; species Gigaspora rosea. Next base: position 46,875 of record QKWP01000827.1, read on the forward strand.
ATATATATATATGTGTAAATGAGCATGGGAGACATTCGAACCCGATGATTTCCGGGATCTACGTTACACGAGTATTTATACAGAATTGTAGTCTAAAACCAGAATTTTCGGGTATAAGCAAACCTAAAAAAAAAAAATCAATCATGTAATACTTTACTAATAAAATAGCTTCGTAGGGAACGTCTTTTCAATAAACTCAAGTTGCATCATTTGCATCACGCTGCATCACGGTAGTTATAGTGAAGGTTGAAGTACTATCTACCGTATAGTAAGAGGTAATAAAAGTATATTGTACTGCTCAATTCACAAAGTTCAACGTTGTTTTTTTTTTATTTTTATTTGTTTTTTAGTTATAATATTAACTTGTTAGCTATTATTTTCAAATTTTGTAGACTCTTCTTAAAGTTATGATGGTTCTTAAAAGATATTTAACACAATAGAAGTTATTTAATATATACAATAGTATAGTTTTATTAATTACGCGGGTTTTTAAGAAAAACTATTAAGGGACGTGTAACTTGTTATCAAAACCTTTTAAATAAAGTTTTTAAAACTGTAAAATTGCTATTAGTGCGTGAATTAATAGTTGGATTCTTTTACAACGTGGGTTATTTTATTTCGAAGAAAATTTTAATATACGAATAAAGCCCGTTGGTTTAACGATTATCTATCTGTTTTGACAAAAATGATATCACGTGTTAAAAAAGCCAGTTTATTATTGGTTAACTACCTTATAATAATCCCCGTGTTTTTCCGAAAAATGAGAAAGTCCCCCATGCTGTGTAAATGGCCATTGTCATAACTACGTCATATATATATTGATATAAATTTATTCGTTATACAAGTTTCTTTTAGTAGTAAAATCCTTAATTACTGGATGCATTTATAAAATAAATTTATTGATACTAGCAACATTAACAAAAGAGATGCACTTTTTATTATTAATAATGTTGAGCGGTTCTTGTACATAATTAGATGAAATAAATACAGTAGTGCCAACTTATTAATTGAAGAAATTATCGATCTGTAATAGTTCAGTTATTGTAGACAAGGCAAGTTAATAGCTCGAACGTTTAATGAAGAAATTAGTTAATTAAGGTATGTTACATATGTGACATAAATAAAATTTATAACAGATAATAAAGTATGATATATATACATACATGTGTTACAGCATATAAAATAAAGTTACAGTACATAAAATAAACACAGCATAACATGGTACAATATACTGTAACTCAAAAAGGTACAATTTGGATACGACGCTGCCTTGAGGTTTTACTGCGTTATTAGTCATACGATTTCGAATTTTCCAAATTACAGCTTCTTCTAGTTAAGGCAAAGAAGATTCTCAAGAATAAAGTCACTTGTGAGTAATGTGAGTAAACAAAATTAGTCCAGCCGATTAATAATGACAATTATGAGTGAGCATTTAGATTTGTAATTCAAAAAATATGACGCAACATTTTCCTTTCTGAATGCTATAAAAACTTCCTTCCGAAATTTAGTATAATTATAGCCATTATAGCTCATACAGTAATCTTTATATGGTGCTCAGATACTATTCATATACCTATGTTCATACACCTATTTCATACACCTATGTTCATACACCTATTATGATGAAACCTTTGATACAAGCTAATAAAAGGCTCTCATTTTGAACTATTTCGGTATTTCGGAGCAATGTATAACATTTCTGCATCAAAATGCATATCGATATTATTGGATGTGCTAAAAAGGGTTGAATCGCCTTCAAAAAAGTTTCCGACGATATATTATCATACGATGCTTATTAATAAAAGTTTCCGTAAAAGCGAAAGTATAATTAACTTATAGAGTTTCGAATTTGCGAATGATGTAAATCTCATGAACTGAAATTTTTTTTAGATGGCAATTTAATCCCGGTTAACAAATATCTTGATCTAATATTTCACTAATATGCGGCACTATTTTTTTTCCCTGCTACAGTATTTTTTGCTTAAGATTTTTGGAAACAAAAAAAACATAATATGATTTTCATTTATTTTAATATGATGTAAATAAAAAACTAATTATGACTAGCGGATCTATGTGTAACAAAACACACGATCAATTCCTTTTTTGTTTTATTTGAAATATTGAAAAATATTACAGTATCCAGTTACTTTATGTGGCATGACATGATTACTAAAATTAATGCCGCACATTTTTATTATTATATGAGTTATATATATAAAAAATTACATGATTCTAGACCTGACGGAATTCCCTTTGCTTTTCTACTTTTTTTTACTCCCTGTTCTGGAAATGGCTTGTGCGAATTTTCTTACTTATTTTCTGGATTCTTCCGGAAATTATTAATACTGAGCCACCGATTATAATACCATATTTATTATTTATTATTAGCTATTATTGGACTTTTTACGTAATTCGAATGATTTAGGATCACAAGTTCGCGTAATACCGTGACACTAGTAACACACGATCAAAGAAATAAAGTTGATCTTATACTATTAAGTATATATTTTACGTCTATAATTATAGTTTCCGGAGGCTAATGTGTCATATGACTCTAATCATTAATTATTATATACGTACCGATGCGACGTACAGATACTGTACGTTAGATCAGCACCTACAAAAAAAAAAATGAAAAATCTAACGACGTTAATACTTGTTATAGTTTTTAAGATTACATTTTTATCAACTTTAACATTCTCTCAAACTGCATCCAGTAATTTTACAACTGCTGCTAATAATGTTACAGCTGTCTCTGGTTTCATTGTAGAAGGTTATACATTAATTTCACAAGTTCCTCTTTCTTCAACATGTCAGTCAAGACTTGAGCAAATGTATAATGCAACAGATATCAATACTTGTATTCCTTATATCTCGCTTTCTTCCTTATTATCTCAAAGCGATGTTCCTCCTGATACTATGTCTTTATATAATGCAATTTGTTCTTTAGAAAGATGTTCAGATACTTTTATATCTTCAACTCTCTCAAGTTTTAAAATAGACTGTACATCAGATCTTATTTCAAATAATTCTGCAGTTTTTGGTGTTGAACTTTTATTTACTTTTTATACACCATTAATAAATTCTTATTGTTATAAAAATTCTACTGGAGGTTCATGTATTCTTAAATATCGGGAAGATTATACGACTTATGCTGGTGCCGGTATATCTCGTGCTAATACTAATCCATTAAACTTTACTGTTTTACCTGATATTACAAATGTTCCTGCTTCAATTGTATGCACTAATTGTGTAAAAGCTATGGCAAATACTTTTTTAGATTATTTGGATTCAAATCCTGGTGATTATTTTATTTTAGGCACAACTCAAACTGATATTAATAATCGTAAAATTCAATATACTGCAAAATGTGGTTCGTCATTTTTAGGTAAGTTAATTCTATAAATTCTCTAATAATTTTTATTTGTTTTTTTTTTTTAAAAAAAAATAATTCAACTTTGTTTTTTTTTTCTTTCCTAGATGGCTCAATTCCAGACACTACATCTCCAATATTGGTAACATCAAGTCCTAGCCCTCATAGTCATAACTCTAATGTGTTTGATAATCCACTTTACAAAGGGTTGATTATTGGTGCCTGTGCTCTTGTTGCCTTATTAATAATCACATTTATTGTCGGCTGTTGTATTTATATAAAAACAAACCATCCAAATAAGACAAAAATCGAATATATTCCTACACCAGGAACAAATGCTGAAACCAGAGAAGTGGCTGCAGATGTCTAGATTCAAAAAACTATCCTAACTCCTATTTATAAAAATATAAGTAGTATAAGTTATCGAAACTTAAATATAATTCAGTTTTTTTTTTTTTTTAGTTTATGCGTATTATAAAAATAATTTTCAAAAGTTCAAAATCAGCAAGAAAAATTTATAATTTTGTTAAAAAAAAAGCTCTATAATTAAAATTAAACAAAGAATATGTATTTTTAAAGAAACCGATTTATTTATTTAAAACAAAATAATGGTTTTGTTTTTTTAACAATAGATGTTGTAAATAATTATTTAAGATTCGATATTTTATTTTGTTTGGAATTAGTTTACTGTAGTTCTAGGACTATTCATTAAATTTCTTTAGTATTATTAATTTGTATTTATATTTTTACTTTATTTAACTGTTAAGAATATTTATTTTATTTTTATTTACATTATGACAAATTTGAAATATTTTAAAATAATTATATCAATCATTATTCTAATTTATACTATAATTTTGAAAACTTTTAAAGTCAAAATTTTTTAATAAACTACGTGTAGAACTTAACTTGCTCTTGAATCAAAATGTAATACAAATTTTAAAACCAGGATATGTTTATTAAATTTACATTTCTTTTAATATCAACAGACAAAATTTAAATTATTATATCTCTAATTCCTTTAAGATGATAATCAAGAAAGACAAAGTAAAAATCTCAACAATATAAGTTATACAGCATATATTTAATAAATTTTAGTTATAAATCTAAGTTTCAAAAATTTCAATGTATTTATTTCTTTCAACGGGTTAATTTCGTTTTTCAATTTATCTATTACTTCATTCTTTTCATAATCATTTAGTGCTTTATCTCCAACTTGTTATTATAAATAATACTTTGTACTTTGTAATCATATTTCAAAAATCCTTATATGCTAATTGAACGATCCACACTGCGCAGAAATTATAATACAATTCTGAATACACATTATAAATAAGTGCAACTATTAAAAAGAATTGTTAATACGTATATAACAATAGTTTATAAGTAAGAAAAATATTTTAATTACATATTTCAAATAGAATTAATTTTGTTATACCCGTAGGGTACATTAAATTTTTTTGTACCCATTATTTTGATCATATGATATTACATACAAAATCAACATTGTTTATATTAGGTTAGGGTTAGGGTGAGAACTATATTAGGGTTAGGGTTTAGGCTATTGTATAGTAAAATCGCTCAAGGAAAACTTTTAATTAATGTACAGAAGGTGGTTTAGTATGCAGTTTCTTTCGAAATGAGCGATTTTTTGTCAAAACGAACGTTTGTTTTGAATTTTTCTGATCGTGTAACGTTACACCTGATCTTGAATTTTGGTGGTGATCTATAGTCACATGATGCGGGTATATGTACCTTTGGGTACATATATATAATCCCTTTCAATATTCAATAAAATAATTACTTTCCAAAGTAATCTGAACTTAAAGAAATGTAATCACCCAAAATCATTGGCCAAGCATTTTTATAAAAGTTTGTAAATGTATTTGGTACAGAGAAATCATCAGTGGTAATCTGATAAGAGAACTATTAATGAATGTGACAGATCATAATGAAATCCAGATTAAAATGAAATGATAGTTTAAAATCTCGAAAAAAATTTTTTTGGGATACATTTTTTAAGGTTAGGGGTTTAGGGTTAGGGTTAGTTTTAAAAAAAAATTATAATAAACAAATATTAATGGGTTTTAGAAGGCTAGCAGGTTAAGTATAGAATGTATATTTCATTTTAAATTATGATCTGCAACAATGAATGAGCATAAGTGAATATTGTGATGCTTAATATCCAAATAATTTCATTATAATTTTGGTCCATTTATGCAAATCTATGAAAGATTGTGAATTTATAAAGCCTTTTATATGTGTCCGTATTATTTCACCGATAATCACTTCATCGACACCCCATTTTTACAAACATCTCATAGCATCAGTCAGTTACAATTCTATTACTGCATAACACCTAGTGGGTACAGTTTGGTTGATAAGGCAAACCACCAACAAAACCCGGGTTTTACACATAGTGTCCTTTCCAAAGGGAAGCCATTTTGAGAGGGGTAAATAGAAGTTCAATAACAAAGCTAGACTTGCATCAAGTTAATAGCAAAGACAAAAGAGGTATAACAATTTTCAACCTTATATTTCTTAAAAGGCTAATTCCTATGACCTCTTGTTTAAACAATTAAACATAGTCCTTACTTATTATATCACTCTTATCTGAACTTTTAAATGTATCACTCCCTTTATCAATATTCAAAAAACTTACTCATCAATTACTCTGCATCATGGACCAGGGTTATGGTTTTGTGACAAATGGATGTCCCATGACTTTATTCATGGCATCACATATGTTATGGGCCAACTCATGGGTAACCTGTAGATCACCTATGGGTCAACTTGACCCACAGGTGACCTGTGGGTCGATGCACGGGTCACCTGCAGGTTGACCTACCCATTCTCATCTGGGCTGTTACAACTTGACCTGGGGTCATCCACCCACCTGTGGGCAGGGTTGGCAATGGATATATTCTATTGAAAAAATTGCAACCAATGGAGCAAATGGAACCAATAAAACCAATGGGCCAATAGAGCCAATAGAATTAGATATTAGTTATTAACAAATACTATATTATAAGTTAGTTGGACTCTATTGGCTTCATTCACAAATTATTCTCAATAAAGCAATGGAGTGATGCCAATGGAGTTCTTCTCCATTTACTCCAATGGATAAATGTGCCAACTCTGCCTATGGGTGAACCAGGTGACACTGGGGTGTTGCACATCAGATGATTTACAAACATAGTACACTCATCATAATAATTTTCCTAATAAGGATTTTTTGTGTCAATCATTTTAATCTATAGTAATTTTATATGGAAAATCGTAAAAAAATCATATTTGCGAAAGAATAGAACTCTATAGCCACATTATTAATTTCCCCTCTAATTTAAATATTTCAGACTACATATATAATAATATCACTTAATAATGAGTTTTTTTTTATTTAATGCATTTTAATGATATAAACTTTATTCCGAATTTAAGTAAAAATTGTGATTTTAACTATATCCAGGCATCTACGTGATAACAATATTGCTTATTTTAACTGAAATATGCTATATTGTATATTCTAAACTATCATTAAATGATAGTTTAGAATATATATATAGCTTATTTCAGTTAAAAAAACATTATTGTTATCATTACCAAGTTCTATACTTTTTATGAAGATTCCTGGATATAATTAAAATCACAATTTTTACTTAAATTCAGAATAAAGTTTATATCATTAAAATGCAATAACTAAAAAAACTCATCATTAAGTGATAGTCTTATATATGTAGTTTGAAATATTTAAATTAGAGGAGAAATTAATAATGCAGCTGTAGAGTTCTATTCTTTCGCAAATATGATTTTTTACGATTTTTCATATAAAATTACTATATATTAAAATGATCGACATAAAAAATCCTTATTAGGAGGGTTTATTATGATGAGTGTACTATGTTTGTAAATCATCTGATGTGCAACCCCAAGGTGACACCCACTTGGGTCAAATTACTAAGCAAAACCTGTACTATTTTATTTCCAACTGTACCTTTATAGTACATTTTGTTATGGGGTTTCAAATCTTACTATTTTGGTAATACCTAGGGGATAGTAAATGAACGGGGACAACTTGATATTACACAAGTAGATTATTGACCTCCAAAATTGTCACATATCGATAACACTAGTAAGTCTTATAAAAAATCTTATGTTATTATATTAAACTAGTACTCGTTATGCTCTGTTTGTCACTGATTCAAGACATTTCACTTATGTATCTTATTCGTAACTTCTGAAAGACTTTTTTAGAGTTCGGAAGCATAACTGGACTCACAGAAGCCAAAAACTCTACATAAAAAGAATTGCAACGTTTTTAGAACAGTTTTTTTTAATATTGCTGTATTGGTTCTAAGCCTGAATAAATCTTACAAATTTATGATTTATTCGAATCTAGAGTATTTCTATTTGGGCTTTTGACTTGTCATTTGTTATATACATAAATTTATTGTACCAGTATTTATTTTATAATAAAAAAATATATTTGATTTTTAATAAAAAATAATTTTATAATCAATATCAATGGATTTTTAATATTCTTTATATTTAAATTCAACACAATTTATGGAAGTAAGAATTATTGGGGTTTTAAGAATGATTGATTGAAATATATTATTTTTGTCACGATTTTGCTTACAGTAACCAAGGTTGTTCTCAAGCGATTTTCTAATGATCGAAATAGTGCATCAGACCAACGTTCCTATGGTGTGCATCTGTCAAATAATGTTCTGAGTACTGTTTAACCAAAATAAGCCACTTACGTTAATTGGCATATCATTCATATATATATTAGTAACATTAAACATAAATTGATCATTTGTTGGCAAGAGTTGAGGAAGAGGTTGATATACTATATTACTTTTATTATTCCCTTATTATTAAATATTCCTCCAAATGCAACTGATCCTTTGTTACCAACATCTTTGAAGTTTGAAGAAAGAGCAAGTTCTACAATTTGATTCTAAAATAAATATAATGAATTGTTTATATGATATACACATAATATTGTAGTTAAAAAGATTCTTAGATCAATAAATATTTAATTGTAAATTCTTGGTAAGAACTATTTGAAAGTGACATATTGAAAAAGTTAGTTGAATTTTTGCAAGCATCTTCAAATGGACTCATAAAAAATTTACTGACAACCCAGAGCAAGTTATATGTCGTGTCAATGGGTATATTCAATGATTGAGGTGGTGTTCCAAATTGAATCAGAAAAGGACCATTGCATTAAAAATTGTTTAAAAGTAAGATTTAATGTCAGAAGAGTGGTGATAGACATGGTAGTAAATGTGGGGTAGGAATGGTGTTAGTGGTAGTAGGCGTAGTGATAGGTGTGGTCTTTCTTTATCTCATGAAATTTGTTCAAACACTACTTTTGCTGTTATTTTCTAGTGATGCTCAATTGCTATAATAGATCGAAATAAGCTTTCAATTAGCGCTTGAGTAGCCTCTATTAAAATTTTGCAAATATAATAGCAATATGTTAGTGTGTTGATAATGAAAGCCCATAGTAAAAAATATGAAAATACTTGAATGGAATTCTTAACAGCTCCTTTCAGATAAACAAATGCCTTATATTTATCTTTTTTAACTCACCTTGGATCATAAACGAATTCCACCCATTTATCTCTCCTTGATTGCAAATGTCTTACATTTGTTCCTTCTAGCATTTCCTGGATCCGAGGTTATTCATTCTAAGATTCAGGACAGTTAGGTGGTTTTTACACAGTGCCTCTTTTAATACTCTTTTCTCTAACTCATGTCAATTGCTATAAATTTGCAGAATGTATTGCTACTAATGCATTTCCTTTTGAACTAGAATAAATTAGGTCACGCTATAGGGAATATATGATTCAATTTTTAAAAACGTAGAAAACTGTTGCTAAGCTTTTATGAAGCTAGTTACCAGCCTTTAGTTATGCTGAGTTTTGAAAAAAAAAACCATATTTAAATAGCTGGAATTTTAATTATTAAATTTATTGAAGGTTGGATACAATATATATAAATTTGCATATAAATCTATATATAAATCTATATCGTGATAGTTTTAAAAATTGATTATCTACTTGTATAATGTTGAGTTGTCCCCCATTTATTTACTATCCCCTAGGTAATACTTAGCATATGACTCACTAACATATATTATTAACATTATCTATATCTCAGTTAATTAATTTTTTGAAAAATTTTAGTTTTTTAGCATTTCAATTCACATGAATTACTTAAGTATAATGATTCTATTACAACATTAGCTATGCATAATTATAGTAACAATAATTATAATCCTTATAAAGTTAGCTAATCTAAATTTCAAGTTTATGTACATATATGCAAGATTATCCAATCATATCACATAAAGGGGACATTTGTATATAAGTAATATTTCATAAAAAGAGAAATGAAAGTCTAATCACTTAAATACATTTTTGTAATACAATAGTTAAAAGCTTTTGATACTACTGTATAATCTAAAATAAATTTACTAAGATTTTAGAAGCAATTTACAGGTTTACAAATCTAATAATCCTGTTAATACAGGTTTGTTAATCATGAATATACTATTTTCAGATTGTTTTAATTTTGTATAACAAAATAGTTTCTGCTAATTTTTTCAAACCCATGATTTGCCAAATTTGAGGGCCCATATTTATATAGAAACTATTATCAAATAAAAGTGTACCTAGCTATATAATTATATAAAAAGATAACTATATAAAATAAATTTTCTTCTAAGCAACTACTTATATAACAAGTTTTGCTAAAAAATTTAAATTAATAAAAATTAACATTTTTGAAGTATATTAGTGTTAATTAAAACTATATCCTAATATTATAAAATTATGCTTGGTCATTTATCAAGTTTAATTGGTTGTATTTAAAATGCTTTTAAAATATTTTTATTGCTGATTAATAATATTTTTTTATATGTTATTTATTTGGGCAATATCAAATTGCATAATTGTAAAAAATATTTTTACTGTGACTTAAGGATATTTTATTTTATTAAAAGTCTAGAAAATTTTTAAAATTAAAAAATACTTTACTAAAAGCTAAATTTTGAATTTTAAAAAAATCTATTTTTTACTATATAATTTTGGAAAATTGGATTCTATATTACTATTAAAACTATATAAATATTTGCCCAATTTTTTATAATTAAAATTTTCTGTTCTTATATAAATTGCTAATTAATTATTTAAAATATTTAATATCTTAATTAACAATTAATATTAATTATTATTAATTTTAATTAATAGCATTTGTTTAAGTAGCTAATTATCAATACTGTATTTATTCTAAATAAAAGTTGTGTTTAATAATAACTTATAGTACCATAAATTCTTAAAATAATGGGCATGGGTGTTATTTCAAATTATAGCCTGAATTAAGTTTAATTCAGGCCAAAATTTGAAATAACACCTATGCCTGTTATTTCAAGAATTTATGATATATATTTTTGTAATATATATTCTTTTTTATTTATTATAAAACTTACCTATAGTGGTTTGCACCTATTATACGCTTTATTATATTTTTTAGATTTTTCCAAGGTTTTAATATAAAAAGTTTTAATGCAAAATTTTTATATTAGTGTTAATACTTAGAGTTAGAGTAGAGTTTGAATAGGTATAAAGCATTTTTATTTAAAACATTTTGTACTAATTAATTAACCAGTTTTTGGAATAATATATACATAAATATAAAACACCTTAGATTAGAGATATCAAAGTCCTTAAGTTTGGGACTCTAGAACCTGGTTTTGAAGCCTGCTTTTTAAAGACTAGGTTCCAATTTTAAGATCTAGGTTCATAGGTTGCAATAGGCCCTAATATAAAATATATTAGAACTTAAAAGATATTAGTAATAAAATAATAAATATACTCAATTCAATTTAAACTCTGACAGACATACTATATCTATATATACTGTGAATTAGCTTAGATATACTTTACTTAACATACTATTCTATCATTGCACAAATTTGCTATTTTAATAATATTTTATTGCAAATAAAGCAATATATACAGTATTATTAAATGCTAAATTTTAAATTCAACCAATCAAATTTTTAAAAGATTATAATTAGAATAAAAATACTACTAAAATTGCAACATATAGTCTAATTTTGCAATATTATGCTAAAATTAATACATATAATACTATGCTATATAATAAAGATGCTTTTCAACTAATCGGTATTTACAATAAAACAAAGAATTTTAATGGGTTAGAAGGTATCAGAACTGAGTTCAAGAAGTTGGATATAAGTTCTAGGACCTTTTATATATGAGTACTTTGCTCTTAGATCTGTGTAGTAGGACTTACAGGTCCTAGAACCAAGACCAGACCTAAATTGACTTTACTATCCCTACTATAAATACATTTTAGTAAAAGTCATATTTTTAACTTTATAACTAATGGCAAAATTAGCAATTGCTTTTTTAAAAAATTTAAATACTAGGAACTTAATCTTAATATTTGTTATAGATTAATTTCTTATATAGTACTTTGCCAACTAAGCTTTTTTAAATTTTTTAATTTATAATCTATTAAATTTTTTTATTATAGTCAAGGATTTTACTATATGGGAACTTCTACAGCAAAAAAAAACAGTGGGACAAAAATTTGGTTTTTGTAAATTTATAAAAATAGTAATCCTATTTATCTAATTCTTCAAGAAATCAATTAAAACAAAAAAATTTTTTTGGCTCATTGCCCTCTTTTGCTATAGTGGGTCCTACATATAGAAAATAAACTACAAAAATTTGATTGGCTTTTTTTTAATACATTTTTGCATTTTTTATTTTTAATTAAAAATTAAAGCATTTTGTACTACTTATACCCAATTTTCAGAATTAATAAATAGTATTTTAGAGTTATGCTTATTAAACAAGTAAATAAAAAAGAACTAACTTATTTTTTTAAATTTTTATATGAATCTAAAATGTCATAGTCAACTCTTTCTGATGATCCCTCGTACCAAATTTTTCCACAAAATACGATCTATAAAAACTTTGAAGTTAGTATATTTGTATACAACAAAAGCTTTATCTAGAAGTGTCTTGAATAAAAAGTTTCAGATCAGATGTGAGACAACTGAAATAGAGCTGAAAAAGATCTCTTCTTTTGGGTTTGGCTCTCTGGGTGGAAAACTTCGTTACTATAGAAACCGTAGTAGGGCAACAATCCTGAAGTTTTTGTCAAAAGCTATAGAGGCTTAGATGAAAATAGTCTTTTGGTCAGATATTTTATTCTTCAAAGCATAACTCTTACGTTTTTTACAAGTTTGGTACTTCTTTATTTCTCTTTGGGCTTTTCGAAATTTTACCAAAAAGTGGGAAATCTAGCTTACCCCTCCAAAAGATCGACAATTTTTACTTCGTCCAAATTGGGAAAGCGTCTGCCTAATCTGAATTGAGTCATAAGTGAGTTTCCAGCCTAATGAAATAAACAATGAATGACACGTGAAAACTTTTGGAGGAAAATTTGACACAAAATTTCTTTCTAGAAGGTTCTTTCAGGTGCAATTTTCTCTATGGGTTTCTTATACGGGTTTTTTATGATTTTACCTATTTACATATAATGCTTAGATGAATTTAGAGTAGAGACTTATTCATTTAGTGTATTATATAATTTTTACAATCTAGTACAGGTTTAATAGTATACTTTTCAGTTTTGTCATTGTTTTCTCTTTTGTTTTTTCTATTTTTGTCTTCCTTTATTTTTCTTTTTATGTATTTTGGTTATTTGTTTAGGTTTGAAATATTTTACTCTCTTTTATTTACCCTTTTTTTTATTTATTTGTTTTATTTTCTCTAGGAATTTAAAAAATTTAACAATTTGAAAATATGCTATTCTAAAGGTAAAAAGGGATAATTTGGTGAATACAGGTAATTTGATGAATTTTAATATCTCTTTATCTAGTGATCAAAATTGAATAATTTTTATACCTTTTGATTTGCCTCGATAAAATGAATCAAATAGTACTAAGCTCGCCTAGTTCTGATCACTGGGTTACGAGATATTTTGATTTTTTGTTATGTTTACACTTTGTCAAATTATCTCCAAGGATTATTTTTGTGCAATATATAATCGATAATATTTTGAGTCCAGTGATCAGAATCAGATAAACTTTATATGATTTGATTCATCTTATCAAAACAAATTGAATGGTATAAATTTATTCAATTCTTACTACTGGATCACACAAATACTATAAATTCGCCAAATTACTCCTCAAAGGAAGAAGTTCATCTGATTGGATAATTTTGTAGATCTACTTGTGATTACTCATAATAATTAACCAATCAAATTACATAATTTTAAAAATCTGTCACTATAATACAATATACTAAAAACAAAAGACAACTCTATATAAAAAAACTTACAAAATAATAAATATACACAAAATATTGTATCACATATATTTAGAAAATAGAAAATATGTATAAAGTAGGTAAATACAATATTTATTATTAATAAACTTGAGCTTCTCAGAAAATTTACACAATACTAGTACATAAACTAAATTTACAGTTAAACAACCCAACACATTGCAAAAACTGGCTATATCTAAACAATAAACCTGTATTTTTTGCTATTAAAAGCCTCAAATTAAATAGTTAGTAATAAAAGTTTATTTGAATCTAACATAATAGCTTAAGCAAAAAAATATTTCCAATTACCTTATTCTACAGAATAACTTTGTATAGTCCAATGGGCGACAGTATATTTTGTCTTATATAAGCAAAGTTCACAAGGAGAGCATAACAGAAATTCCTTTTTATTGGCTATTATGTTAGATGATCATTATTAAATATGATTGGGTAATGTTTATTAATACTGTAACTGATAATAAGCGATAATGATGATATAGTAATTTATAATATCAGATATTTAAAATTTGGTTGTATATACGTATATAATATAGATCTAAATTTGATTAAGAAATTAATTTTGTTAATATTTAACTTGAAATGCCTAAGAGTAAATTTTTTTGTTTCATTGCAAATTTTATTATAATTATATATATAATGATAAATAGTAAAATACTTCTTTTATTCTATCTTTATAATTGTTATTAGTTAATACAATATATATTATACTTATTTTATAGTTATAAGTACGTTTATGCATATGCATCTACAAACCCTATAGTACAACTTAGCGAACTACAATAAACTATAAATTATACAATTTCTACAACTTATAAAGAACCTAAATATTTTAAAGTAAGAGATTTGTAAATGTGAAGAATATAAAATAAAAAACAGAAAATGCTATATTGCTGTATTGTTAATACTTACTATAATAACCTTTCATAATCAGTACTAAAAAAAAGAATACGGTATGTATATATTAATGCTTATTACAAAAATTACACCTTATCCCTTAGATTGTAGTAGAACACAGGCAAATTTGCCTGCGTTTTTGCACTTTTTTAGCTCTGATTTACTTTTTTAAAATACTAAAATAATTAAATAAAACTTTGTACAATTATATTTGAAAATAAGGATTACTTTTTTGCAAAATTAGTTTTTATATTATAAGAAAATAAATTATAGTTATATATAAGCTGAAAATAGATAATTTTAAGAAAAAATTTTTTTAAAAAATTTTATTACAATTTTTCTGCGATCTTATTTAGTTTTAGTTTTAGAACTATAGTTCTTAAGACAATATTGTAGTTTATATAAAAGATGACAACTTTCATTATTGCAACTTTAATGATTTACTTGTAAAAATTAAGACTTGTATTAGAAGTAAAGATTTTTTTTATAGACGGGAACATATAAAATTTGAAAAAATCTAAAGAAAAATTTTAATAGTAAAAATGCCAATACAAGAACTTTAAACATTTATTATATTAAAGTTTTCTAATGATTTTAAAAAAAATTTATAACAAAGTTACTAAAACAAAACTTAAAGAATATTTTTTACTTAGAAAAGATATGGCTAAAATCAATATTTAAAATTTTATTAAAAATTTTAAAATACGCAGGCAAATTTGCCTGTGTTACAATCTAAGGGATAAAAGCTATGAACTTTAGAAATTTTCCTTACAGTTCAAATATAAGGCAGCTAAAGAACAAATAACAAAACTGCTAACCTTATCTTTCTGAATCGTTACTAAAATATTAAAAAAAAATAATAATAGTTTTATTTATATATTATTACCTGCTATAAAAAAAACTGCCTCTAATAAAAGTCCTGCAAATTCAATAATCTCAATGATGGGTCACTAAAATTCACTTGCAATACACCTCACAAACGGTCTTGCAAAGTTTTATAAAGAATGGCCGATTCTTTTGATATGTAACCATATGACATATCCACATTTTATATAATTTTTATATATATAAATCTTGTGTAACACTTATGCATATATAGAATTTCTGTCATGCTCACAAGGAGTAAAATCCTTTTTAGATTCTTTTGTATAGTGAATATTAGCATTCGTTCAAAGCTGTAAATGGCTTTTGGATGATTTTTTATTAGTAAAATGTTTAGTTCTAAAAAAGTACTATATAACATATAAATAAGTTATCTGGGTAATTGATTTACATCAGCAATCTGACCAATTTCTTCCTTTGAAATTACTCCTACCAGGACCCTGAAGAACTCTGATACAACTCAGATCAGAGTTTGTATAATTTTAGCAGTATTTTAGCCAAATAGATGTATAAAATAGAACAAAATTTGAAAATTTACTATATAAAAATGCAATGTTTGATGAATTTCTATACAAAATTTCCTTTTTTAGAATCATCTGAGTTGTATCAGAGTTCTTCGGGGTCCTCTCCTACCTCTCTAAAATTAGGCTTTTTGATACAATTTATAATCCATTTAATGTCATGTTAAAACAAGATATCATATGACTAATTTTTTTATAAAATAATTCTAAATTATATATAAAGTTTAATACAAAAAATAAAAATTTTTAATATTAAAATAAAAGAGTTTTTATATTAGTTATGTTAACTTTGCCAAATTACCCCTTTTTACTTTATGTTTTTTGCAAAATTTTGGCCCAAAAAAGGTAGCTTATTTTGGAAAAATATAGTATATTATTATTTTCTTTTTTATTAAAATCTTTTTCAATCTGCAAAACATATTTATAATTATAGTAATTTAATTCTATTTGTGAATATATATAATTTTAATAGATTTTTAATATAATAATCTGCAATTTGTATTTGGGATAAATATGGTGGCCCAAAATCAAATTGTTATCTGGGCTAGCCCAATTGACAACTGGGCCAATTGCATCTGGGTCACAATATATATACTAATTTTGATTTAAATACCAAATATATAATATTGTGTTTATAGCTTTTAAAAATTCAAAAATAAATTAGGCCTTTATCCTGCACTCTATATATACATATTACTAACTTATATCTATTTTTTTAATTATCTCAATATTAGTATTGTCAAGTTAATTAAAATTTATTTAAAGAATATGATTTAAGTATATAGATATAATACTTATATTTATAGTAAAAGCAATAAAAACAATGCTTTGAGAACAAAATATAGTTTACATTATTATAGTTGTTAAATAAAGTCTCAAGAGTTATACTAATAAAATATAAAACTTAGTTTCATTTTTATCAACTAAAATCTCAAATAACAAAATATCAAAAATGATAAAAGATATTAGAGAATTGCAAAAAATTATATAATTGGGTTTATTTAGATTATACTCTCTTCTTTCCTAATGATAAACTTTTTACTAATCAAATTTTATCTTTTATTTAAAAAAAACTCAAAAACATTTTTGACCCAAGAATAAACTACCTTACAATTTACAATAGTTGCAATATAGTAAAGTCCAAATTTTACTATATAAATTTATTAAAATTACTTAAGTAAACTTGTTTGGAAATCAAATTACATATACTTTAAAATTTTTATTAGTATTGAAGAACTTTTTATTATTTGACTTTTGATTTTTACTTTGATAAAAAAAATTAAAATTTTTTAAAAAAATATATTTAATAGATGTAAAAATTAAATGTTAAATAACAAAAACTTTTTTAATTTAATAAAAATTTTGAATTATATCTGATATGCATTTTGATATTTCAAATAAGTTTACTTAATTGATATTTATTAATTTACATAGTAAATTTAGACTTTATCATATAGCAACTATTTGTAATTGATCAAAAATCAATTTTATCAAAAATAATTTATTTCACAAGAACTACTAATCCAATTTGGCTAAAATTTTAATATAGATCAATATTATATTTATCTATAGTAAAAATATTGCTTATTTAGATAAATAGTTATTAAAAAATTCAAATCTGGATATTATAATTTTCTATAGAAAAACTTATTTGTAACAGCCTGTTACATGCTCATTTGTTACAGCCTATAAGGCCACATTAATATTAAAATAGGATTAGATTAGAGTTAGGGTCAAGATTAATACAGAATTGTGAGAGGATCATTTTTTGTTAGAAGTGCAATGGGTGTTGTCTTAGTAAAATTTTGAGTTAGAAATAAAGGCTGTTACAAATAAGTGTGTAACAGGCTGTTACAAATAACATTATCCTTTTCTATATTATAATAAATACATTAATATTATTGGCTATTTATACTATATATATATATAGGACATAATAAATAGAGATACTTACCACCTAAAATATTACATAATTTTCTGCACTTCCCTTAATACTAACAAAAAGTAATAAAGTTAATAAAATGTGGCAAAAAGTAATAAAACTAATAAAATATAAAGAAATAGATTATTTTTTTTATTTTTTTTTATATTAGGAAAGAATTTGGATATAGCTTCTGCTCAAAAACTTTATTAATACTTACCATAAGTAGATTGATATATAGGGTATTATCTATTAAAACAGCCCTTTTTTGCAATTTTTTGAAAAATGAGTTTTCATAAATTTTGACATGATTTATATTTTTCAATTATAAATAAAAGTCAATTTGCATAATAAAAATCAAGATAATTGTAAAAAAACATTACACAAGGCTGTGTAAGGCCAACACTTCACAAGATTACATGACATTTACCTGCTACATTTAATCAATCAAATCATAAAATTTAAATAATTCTAAATTAGTCTGAAAATCAAAACAAATGATTAAACTCAATTTTCTCAAAATAAAATTTATATAAAAAAGGCTATTTTAATAGATAACACTCCATTTGGTAGTACTGTAAATATATATATATTATATACAAGTATTGAAATTAGGAGTTTAAGTTATACCGTATTTACGCGAAATAATGTGCACCTGCGCATTATTTCGAGGGGATGCGCATTATTTCGAGTACACACATGGGCGTTATTTCGAGGTAAAGGTCTAATTTCAAAAAAATTGTGCGTTATATATGTGTGATGCATAAAAAACCTGTATTTCTTAATTTTATACATAGCCTTTCCGATCTAAGACAGATTTTTGACTAAAAAAATTCTTATTTTTGCTTGTTATTTGAATTCGTTATTTCAGCAGATTATTAATTTGGCATTTGGAGTGTGTATTATATTAGGATGCACATGGGTGTTATTTCGAAACCAGCATGCTATTTTAAGAAAATGCAATTTTCGAAATAACGCCCATGTGCGTTATTTCGTAAATACGGTACAACTATTTATCTATAGCTAAAACCCACTAGAGCCTTCCATATTTCTATTTATATAGTTGATCTGGATTTGTATATTCTTCTTTAACCAACAATTGGTATTTACATATCTGCTACTTTATTCATCCTGCCTAATATCATTCTTTTCAATTTAGTATATGGGCCCTCAAAAGTAGAACCAGACAATTTGGCAGATCACAGGTTTTAAGAAAATTGGCAAAAACTATTCAGTTATACAAAATCAAAACAATTTAAAAATAGTATATTCATGATTAACAAACCTGTTTAAACAGGATTATTAGATCTGTAGACCTGTAGATTGCTTTTAAAATCGCAGTAAATCTATTTTTAGATTATAGCATCAAAAGCTTTTAACTATTGTATTACAAAAATTTATTAAGTGATCAGACTTTCATTATTAAGTAAAAAAGTTTGGGCTTTAAATTTTACACCTGATCAATCAAACAGGTTAATTTTCAAAAAATTGTCAAATTGTCTGGTTTCTACTTTTGAGAGCCTATATATTGCCGGGTAGGCACTTTATGCTTCCAAATTTGGGGGTTGTCTAAAGCTATGTACCCATGTGACATTTCGTGTAAATCAACCAAACGGAGTCGTGAAATTTTATTTACACAGATCAGCCCGAAGAAGTCAAAAAACAAAAAAACGCAAGAATATAAAAACGGTATTCTAAACCTATCATGGGCCATTAATAAAAAATATCAGGAAGGTAATTTTACCAATATTGGTCCTAACCCTAACCCCGACTCTAATGCTAAACAGACTCTGATACAAATTTTAACTAAAATTTCAAAAAATCATATGGGTACATGGCTTTAGCCATCCCCCAAATTTGTATATCTAAGATCTCCTATTGGTGTACTTTTCAAGAGTTTGTATTTTAACTATACAGCTACTTCTACTATATTGGGTAAGTATCTTAAGCCTGCATACTACTACAACTAGCCAGTTTTTTGCAACTTTTGTGGCTCAGGAATAATGATAAGAATTAAGAAATATATAAACAACTGTACTTCTCTCTATAGTGGTGAGGTATTTGGGCATGCTCGGCAAATGCTTTTAGTGCCAAATATAGTTGGATAGCATTATGAGGCTTAGAAAACCCTGTTACTACTGCATAGACTTGTACTAGCCAGTGTTGGAAATCTTATGTTCTCATGTTCTTATGAGAACATCACTCTTAATCTGAGAACATTTACAAAATTTAAAATGTTCTTTATTAAATTTTTTTAAGAACATTAAATTTGAAAAATATGTTCTCTATATAAATATATAAAATAATAAAAAATTATTTTTATTAATATAGCAGTTTAAAATAATTAAGCTTATAAATATTTAATTGTTAGTAGTTAATATAGAGAACAATTTAGTTGTTCTTGTATCATAAAAAATTTTAAATAATATAGTTTATTGGTTTATTCATTTCTAGTTTGGTGCAATATAGCCCTTATTATATAAACTTTGATATATATATAGTATTATAAATTTTAGAGGGCTAAACTCACTATGAAAATAATTTTTATAAGAAATTATTATAATTTTAACTTTAGTACTATATCTTAAAATTTATAGTAAAAAATTTTTTAAATCTATAAATTCTCTATAGTAAAAAGAATTGTATATTATATTTACTTAAAATTTATAGTAAAAAATTTTTTAAATCTATAAATTCTCTATAGTAAAAAGAATTGTATATTATATTTACTTATTTATTTAAACAATTTTACCAAATCACACCACTAGCATTCAATGCCAGTATTGGAAATTAGACAAAAATTCACCCCGTATCAAAATTCTTTCAAGTTCATTTATGTTAGGTTAAGGTTAGGGTGAGTGCTCAGTTAGGTTGGGTTTAGGTTGTTATATAGTAAAATCGCTTAAAAAAAACTTTTTTTTAGTTAAAAAAGTGGTTTCTTATGCAAACTTTTGAGAAATAAGCTTTTTTTGACAAAAAAAAACATTTTGAGACATTTGTTCTGATTGTGTTATATTACACCAAATTATAACACATGATTTTCTGACCTACTTTCTGATGATGTTCTGATCTAATTTCCGACTGTTGAACGCCAATGGTGTGCTTTAGTAAAACCATATTTAAATATTTGAATAATATTAATGGCTTATTTAAAAACTAAATATATAAACTGAGCCAAGCCAATAATATCTCTAACAATATATAAAAAATCTCAAATATTAATTTTTAAAAAAATATACATATAAAGTTTTAATCTTATTATTATGAATAACTTAGCTTTGTTAATATAGTTTGTTAAATTAATATTTTTTATTAATAATTTTTAAATATATTAATTAAAAATAAAAATAAAAGAATAACTAAAAGTATAAAAGCATAAGTGTGAGAAAGAGAATGAAATAAAGAAAATAAGAGTAAAAAAGTGTAAGAAAGAGTAAGAAAGAGTGAGAAAGAATAAGGTAGAGAGAAAATAAAAAAGATAGAAAGTGAAAAAAAGAGAGAGAAAGAGAGAAAAAATTTTTCTAATTGAGAACATAAAAAAATTTTGAGAACATTAAATTAAATAAACATGTCCTCATAAGAACATAAATTTCAAAACAGGTTCCAACACTAGTACCAGCTATATTTATATTGGTGGTCCCAGATCCTCTTAATGTCTAAAGACTTCTATATAGATGTGCTCAAAGCTCTGTTAGGTCTTGACATGTACATGCCTCTATGCTTCAACTTCTTATTGGCAATAGATTATTTTTTAAACTATCTAGTAGGCTAATATATACTATCATATTCCTATGCCAAAATAAAATTGCTCTACATATTAGATGTCATATAAAACTTACTTGTGAAACTTCTTTAACACTGCCACAAAAATCAACTAAATAGGGTTGATTACTATATAGTCTTTATGATCAAATTTAATTGTAAAAAAGGTACCTTCCTGTGACAATAATAAAAGATTTTAACAACTAGTAAAACAGGAACTGTTAATGTCTGGAGCCAAAATTTTAAATTAATATTATTAAATAACTATATATAATTTATATTATAATATAAAATATCACAAATCTCATTAAAATTTTAGTACATAAGTGTTTATCTCTTTTTTACATGTATCTCAATGACCAATCATATTTGGCAATTAGTAGACAGATAGATGGACATGATCAGCACTGAGCTCTAGTATATGCACTAGATCACGTTAAGTAAATCACATGTGTGCACAAAATGTAAGTCTTCTGCTATGCTCCAGACAATCATCATATGAAAATACCTTTATAATATGATATTAAAATTGGCCAAAGACTCTTTATGACCCACTTCACAGAGCTGATTTTTTGAACAATTTGAGCAAGATAATGGGCTCAAAAGTTTGTTAAAATGACACTTTAGCCATTGTATGAACCTATGCCCTTTTTTTAAATTATTTCAAATTATTTTAGTGGGCAAATTTTCTGCTAAACCAGATGTTTAAGGGATAATATATGAATGTAAGTAGAATCACTCCAATTTAATTTTCTATTAACATAAAATAAAATAGCTCGTAAAAAGGGAGAAGGGTATAAAAATATGCAAAATTACAGTAATTATATTGACTACAAAAACTTTAATTTTATAAAAAGCAAATACTGGAATCTGATTGGCTAATATGATGTGTTTTTTCACCTAAAATTTTAGATTATGTTAAACAGAAAATCCAATTGGTCAGGCCTAAGGGCGCTGTTGGCTCTTTAAATTTAATATTCATATAAGGCTAAAATTTAAAATATAGAATAGCGGATCTCAAATCTAAGGTTCAAGTTTCTGTATTAGAGGTTGGAACTGGTTTCAAAAGTTCAAGTCTATCACATTAAAATTCGAGTTTATCTCACCAAAATTCAAGTTTATCATGTTGTTACTATTAAAATGGGAGAGCGTCAGATTAGGGAGCCGGCTTTAGTCAGTCGATAGTGAACTGAAGATAACAAAGTTGGATTATGGGACGTGACAACCGCAGAAAGATGGGGAAATCGAAGGATTATTTAGATGTGTGGGAAGAAAAGGGATCACAGGATTTGAAGATAACGGATTAAAGGAGTAATTAATATTATGGGTGATCGATTAATTATAGTGATCGATCAATATACGGGATCAGGTGATTGATCTAAGACGTGGTGCAGGGTGATCGATTTAATGATGATTGCTATAGTTAAACAGATTTTAAGGAAGAGGGTAATAGATTGTAAAGATGTATTTACGAGGAAGAAGATTTATTTATTATCAAATTAATTTATTTTTAGTAGAGTAGCAATCTCGTGAAGATATATTCATGATTTAACATCAATATTGTGAGAATTCGAATAGGAGTTTTTAATAAACAGCCATTTGTCTTTATTAATTAATGAATCGAAGTCTGAAGAAAACTTTGAAAGGGCAAGAGCGGACTCTTAAATACATAAAACTCGATATATAAATATTTTATAATACTCGAGTCTTCTATAAAAGATAACTAAGCTGAATCGCTCTCAACACCAATTATTTTCCTTCACAGCCTTCTGAAACAATCTTGCATTAACGTCTATACTCACTTTGTATTATGCTCCTCTTTTAAAATAATGGAATGCTTTACATTCGTCTTCATTCGTCTTCTTGTAAGACGAACATAAATAAGAATTTCCGTGTTTGTTTCATTTTCAATGTTACGAGAAATAATTAGAAAGAGGATTGAAGGGCTTTAGTCAATCGTGCACCAAGTACAAGACTTTCTTCATGGATTCTTCGTTATTATGCCATTGGATCTTCAAAGACCAGGCTTTGTCCTCAAGGGAAGTTTCGTCGGAGCTTATGCCCTAATTTGGCAAGGGAATAGTGCACAAGGACCAGAAGTCAAAGAAAAGCAATAGAGAGAATTCGGTCGACTCTAAATGGTTCACTTAGGTACTACGTCCAATTCTGGTGCACGCGTCGGGGTCAGATGAAAAGATTCATTTTGATCGACTGATACTGTATAGCGGACGGACGTTGTCACGGCTTGGGGAGAGACTTGTGTACTTTGTTGTCGATTTAGCTTTGAGCCGTGAACATTACGATATTAAAAGAATGTATTGGGAGAGCGAATATTGTATTTATTTATGTACAAGAGTTATGGTAAGTTACATAAAGCGTTATGTGTGTTACTCCTTCGCTTTTACATTAAGTGATCCTTTTTATACATCTATCTAGAATTACCCGATTACCAATAATGAGGTAAGAACTACAACTATTTACAAATAATGTGGTAATGGGAAGAAAAATGAGGCAAAACAAAAATGATGTAATGGTTCGCGAAAAATGTAGTCATCGAACCGGGTAATGTACGATCATCAAAATGTAGTAATCGGAGCTGGGTAACGTACGATCATCACAATTCTCACAATTCACGTGGTGGCATATCGATGAAATTTTGACACCTGACAAAATTTCCCGTGACAACGTCTAAAGCGGAGGAAAATCATATGATCAACCGCCAATCAAATTATAGAATTTTGATGAAGCAAAACAAAAAATAAAACAGTCAGGGATTATACCAAATTAGGAATTACATTCTAGAACGATCTACAGGTGGATTCTTGAATTTGATTGGCTTTCACGTGCCTTTTACCCCTCATTGTGAAAAAAATTTTTTTGATAATTATCTGAGACCTGGTAAGTTTCGAACATATAGTTCAAGGTGTCTAGTTTTAATAATCAAAATTAATCAGCGGCGATCAGCCTTTTTTGCCAAAGTAAATGAGAAGCTAAAAAAAGGTATTCGTTTTGCACAATAAGTTAAAACTTGTCATCAATTAACAGTTAATCTTAAGAACCTTTTTAAAATTTGTACATATTTAAGAACGTTTTAAAGTTTTATTACGCTATAGTAACTAAAATTTTAATTTATTTATAATTACTGTAGTAAGAATGAACGTAGCACGATAGGTAGATTAAAGATGAGCGTAGCATAGTTAGAACGAACGTAGTATTATAGTTGGGACAAGCACAATAGTTGACAAACATAGTTCAATAGTTGGGACGAACATAGTACAATAATTGGAACGTAGTAATAATTGGGTTGAACATATCATCATTGTAGGGATGAATGTAGTATGATAGTTGGTAGCGCGATAGCAAGAATGAACATAGCAAGATAGTTGGAATGGACGTAGCACGATAGTTTGGTAGATTCGGAATGTTGTAGCACAATAATTGGGACGAATGTAGCATGATAATTGAAACGAATGTCGCATGATAGTTTGGGACAAACGTAGCAATAGCACAATAGTTGGGATGAATGTAGCACGATAGTTGGGACGAACGTAGCACGATAGTTGGGACGAACGTAGCACGATAGTTGGGACGAACATAGCACAATAATTGGGACAAGAATAACACAGTAATTAGGTAGATTCGAACGTAAGAATAATAGGTAGATTTGGGATGAACATAGCACGAGAGTTGGTAGATTCGGGACAAACATAGCACATGAGTTTTATATTCGTGACATAGTAGTTAGTGTTAGAAATATTGAATTATGGCACTGTAGGATATAGTTAGATTTTTAATATAGTATTGTATTAGATTCTTTATTTTAAAATTCTGAAATTAATAAAAAATTTAAAAAAATAAAAATAAAAAAAAATTGTTTTTTAAATATTTAAATTTTATTGGCCAATTTTTATAACACGTGGAATAATCTGGAACAAAATCTAGAACAACCCGACGGATGATCATTACTAAATAAGGTGCGATCTGCAATAGCCAAATATGGTATATTCCCTGACTGTAAAAGCAAAAAACAGAAAAATACAAAAAACGGCAGTCTTAACCTACTTCGATGTGTTAATCAAAAATGTCGGGAAGGCAATTTTGCTTATATTATCTACCTAAAACCCAATCTAACTTAATATAGAACGACTCTAACCCTAATGCTAATTGAAAAAATTATTAAATATGAGTTGCAGACGTCTCCCATATATAGATAAGAAAAGAAAAAAAATAAATATAGAATAGAATAATAAATATATATGGTAATAAATAGTAGAATATACAAATATAGGATAATAAAGGAATTATAGTGAAATGGGTATAAAAATACTAAAAGGGAAAGGTTCGGTCGGATGGTTCACGAGACCATCACGTTAATTGTCGGCACACAAAAAATTTTTCTTTTCACGTGATAACAACGTCAATTATTATTAATAATTGTTGCGATAAACTCGAATTTTGGTGTGACAAACTCGAATTTTGATGTGGTAAAATTGAATTTTTAAACCCGGTTCCAACCTCTATTCTGAATTAAATCAGTGACGTATTTATTTCAAAGTAAATGATTGATAAATCCTATTTACTTTAATTTGTAAGCTTAATTATATAATAATGAATTCTTTTACGTTCGTAAATTTTCTTTCGAAATTTATCTTAATTAACTTCTATTTCATATGATTTCGGAATTTCAAAACCGAAATAGGACTTTTCGAACTCCTAGTTATTTTCAAAATAAGTTAACTCCGAAACTCCCTAATTTATACTTATAACTGGTTTAGCTATTTATAAGTTTTGGTACAATGTAGTTACGAAGCTACCTTATATAACCTAAATATTGATTTACCATAAATACTGGACTCTCACGTTTAATGAAGCAAAAAAAAAAAAATTCTTTTAAACACAATTTCTTGAAGAATTAAAGTAATGAGCACCTAATGTTTATAAAATTATAAAATCAATATTTTTCTTCATTATACCCTACCCTCTTGCTGTGAGGGTTCCCATATACGTTAATACAAGAATGACAATTATCGTTATTAATGCTAAATGTAAATTTTTAGAAGTTTTCATTTTATAACTTATCAGTTATACACTAAAATTACTTGCTAGAAAATTACTTAACAAATTTTGAGTTATTAATTTGAATTGAAGTTAAACTTAGTTGTCATGTCTTAAACTTTCCTGGTGAACATTTTTTGAATCTATAATAATCATAATACGTCAATCTTTATACGTATTTATTTATTTAAATATTTATCTATTTATAATTTCTGCAATTGCCTTTTTAAAAACCAAATATACAAGTCGGGTCAAGCCAATAAATATCTCCAACATTAAATATAAATAAAAGCCTCAATAAAGAATTTTCGTTTTTTGCTTAAATGTATAAATTATAGATTTATTTTTATTAGTAGCTTAACTTTGCTGAAGCATGGATTTTCAATAATCATTTTTTAGTGGGAGCACTAGGATTTCGTTATTAACATGGATTATCAGTAAACGTTTTTTTTTTTAAGGGAGACATTAGGGATTCGTCTTTTTGAGTATAGTAGAAAAGAAGCGACTCAGTTACCACCGCGACCAACCAAAATAACTGCTTTGATGTTTTCATCAACTAAATTTTCAACAAATTTCTTTGCATCAAGATAACTTGAATGATGTTGAACATGTAAGGAGACTACCATCAGCCCGAATGCTACCATATCGTACGTAGGTAATTAACTGTTTCGTCATTTTAAGTTTGGGGTTTCATCTTTCGTCAGAAAGATTTGAGGTTTTGTCTTCGTCTAACAACTATAGTTCACATGTAACATACAGTGTTTTCAAAATTTCAAACAATCATTGCACAATTTACTATATAGGTCGGTCTATCAAGGTGGACGATACAAATTTACTAATTTCCGGACAGATGAAATTTTATTCTCATTGGATGAAAACTTCACGTGATTGTCATCGTTATTTACTATATAGCATCACGTCAAATAAATTTTAATTATTATTTTGATTTCTTTAATTATGTTTTTTTCAATTAATTTTTTTTTGCGTCCAAATAATTTTTATTGAAATTTTTTTTGCGATTGTTCTTTTCATAATAATGTACATTTGATAAAATTTCTTTAAATAACTTTTTGCTATTTAACGTTTGGTGATTCGCATAAATTTAAAAGCTTTTAATAAGTAGCCTTGCGCGATCGATTAAATAATCTTGCAAGATTTGCACGAATAGAATTAGTTCGTTAAGCTACCGAAAATAATGAGAATAATTGATCAAGAATTGCACCAAATGCAAAATTTATAAGATAGATTAAATATTAAATTTTTATTTGTAAATATTATATATGCTTATGATTTGTTAACTAATGGCATTTTTTCATGCTGCATACATTTAAATCCAATTAATAAGTGAACAAGAAATTTTATAAAAAAAAAAAAAAAGTCACTAAATATTTCAATTTGTTTAAATTACATTTTCACTAATTAATAACTAGATTTAAAAATTTAAGTTCATAAATGAATAATTATTGGTTGTGTTTTAAAAAAAATTTTATGAGTTCAAAAATTTTGTTTCACGGAAATAATTTGTTGAAAATTTTTGAGTCAAGTTTTCACGATTGTAATTTGACGAAAGCTTTATGAATTCGCAAAAGTTGAGTTCATTGTTTTCACAAAGTAATTTTGAAAATTTTTAAAGAAAACTGTTTGTAAATTAAAATTTTAGCAAAATTTTGACTGCAATAGACATTGTATTCTTTATTAGGCCACGCAAAGTTAAATTTTCGTTTTGCATTACCCGCCGACCCATTTTTTCAAATTTTCCAATTTTTTTTTTTAAGTCTCAATTGTTCCAATTATTCTATTTTTGTTATTTAATTTTTCCCCATAAATTATTCCGGTGGACGATAGAAAATCTGACTGTTAACCCCAATTTTCTGATTCCATGTTATGCAAAGCGTGAAATTAACTTTATGTGGCCTTAGATGCAACATAAGGCTATTAATTTATAATAGATTAAAAAAACAATCCGACCGACCGACCGGGAATTTGAAACTCATGTAATACAAAACGAAAAATTAACATTGTTTTTTTTTATTTGTGCGACGATGTAATTTGTTTCGTCCAATCAGAAGTGGTGGGAAAATTAGCTAAATGTTGTACTGATGCCGCATCGGCACATTGTAGACCAGTAAATTTTATTAAGTCTGTAAGTAATAATAAATATGCACTCGGTACGTACTGTTAATATTTTTTTTTCATAACATAATCAAAAATGTCGAGCGAAGACTTGACCAAATTAACAGATTATTTCGATAAACTAAATTTCAAAAATTGTCAACAATTGGCAAATGTGAACGATCCAGACGTAATCTATAGGCTTGGATATTTTTATGAATATGGAATTGGAATTGAAAAGGATGAAAAAAAGGCATTCACATATTATCAAAAATCAGCAGACATGAATGATTTTAACGGGATGTATCAAGTTGGTTATTGTTATTATTTAGGAATTGGAGTCGAAATAAATAAGCATAAAGCGTTTACATATTTTCTGAAGTCTGCTGAGGCAGGTAATTCCATGGGAATTTTGAAAACTGCAATTTGTTACAGATATGGAATTGGAGTGGAAGAGAATTATGATAAATTTGAAAATTGGATTAAAAAGTGAGCTATTTGTTGTTTTTAATTATAATGGTTATATGTTATTTAAAGTAAGCTTTCCTACATAATTTAATTTTCAGAGAGTAAGTACAAGGAGCATTTATTGAACTATTTATCAGAATTTAGGCTTATAAATATCTGTTGTTTATTTTAGCCCGTGAGTATAAAGAACATTTAATAATTTACTACATGAAAACAGCAACCAATTTCACAAAACAATACGTATTTACCAACGTACAAATCTTTTCATTCACATTATTTAGTTAGTGAGTATAAAGGCATTTAATAATTTTGCTATTTAAAAACAACAAAACAAGCTCACAAAATAAGAACATACACTATTTACCATTACGTACAAATCATTTCATTCATATTAATTTAGTCGGTGTGTATAAAAAACATTCAGTGTTTTTCATGAAATAAAAACATCAAAACGAGTTCACAAAACAAGAACATAAATACTTATTTACTATTACGTACAAATCATTCATTCACATTAATTTAGTGGGTGAGTATAAAGACATTTTATAATTATACTACATAAAAACAGCAAAACCAATTCACAAATCAAAAACATAAACCCTTATTTACCATTACGTAAAATCATTTCATTTACAATAATCATTTTATTCAGCGAGTGAGTATAAAGAGCATTTGAAAATTTACTACATAAAAACAGCCCAAACAAGTTCACAAAACAAGAGCATAAATACCGTAAAATGCCATATAAAAGATCCTCTCATATATCAGATCCCTATGAATTAGACTTGGGTATATAATATGGGTCAAGGTTTCGGTAAAATGTAAGAAACCCGGGGCATACAAATAGGAAAACACTAATAAAATAGAATAAACCCTCCATTTATCAGACCCACACCTATACAAGAGACCCACGGTCTACTAGAGGTTTTAAAATTGGTGGAATGTAGCAGACCCGGGTCATCCATATGGCATTTTACGGTACTTATTTCCATTACGTACAAATCATTTCATTTCGCATTAATCATTTCATTCAGCGAGTGAGTATAAAAAACATTTAATAAATGTTTACAACATAAAAACAGCAAAAAAAGTAAAACAAGTTCACCAAACAAAAGCATAAATACTTATCATTACATACAAATAATTCATTCGTATTAATTTAGTCTGTAAGTATAAAGAACGTTCAATAATTTTATGAAATAAAAACAATAAAAACAGCAAAACAAGTCATAAAATAAAACCATAAATACTTATTTACCATCGTTTTATTCTCATTAATTAGCGGGTGAATACAAAGAAAGCTTGAAATTTTACGGAATGCAAACAGCAAAACAAGAAATAAATACATATTCATCATTACGTACAAATCTTATGTTCGCATTAATTTAGTTAGTAAGTATAAAGAACCTTAATTAGCAATCCGCATAAGAACTATAGTATTATTATATAGTTACTATAGCGCAAATTACTATGTATTTTATATAGTGATGAAATCTTTTTTTCCTCTAAACATATAAAAATTTTATATAGTTGTGAATTTTAAAATTTAAATATCTTATAATCTACTTAATCAATTTTAGTAATTTTATTATATTATATATAAAAACATCTTCTCTACATTTTTATTTAGTAAGTCAAAATATACTAGCATAATAAAAAAAATATTTAGCTATAGAGGAAAAGAAGATTTCATAATATATATAAATTTAATAGTAATTTGCGCATATAGAATTCTATCCTTCTTAGGCGAATTGGCAATTAAATAATTTCATGAAATAAAATGGTAAACAAGTTTACAAAACAAGACATAAATACTTATTTACCATTACGTATTAATTTAGTGGGTGAGTATAAAGAGCATTAATGATTTTACTGCATAAAACAGCAAACAAGTTCACAAAACAAGAACGTCAATTAACCATTACGTAAAATCATTTTATTCGGATTAATTTAGCCGGTGAGTATAATCATTTTACGTAAAAATAAGTTCACAAAAATACTTACTATTACGTACAAATCGTAATTTTAGTCGGTAAATATAAATATTATTTGTATTCGATCAAAAGTTTAAAAGTGCAGTTGCGATATAAACTATTATACATTATATAGATATTCTAAATACGGAAAATGTGCACATTGTAATGAAATTAACACCAATAGAGCATGGTGTTTATCATGTGACCCTGATAAAACAACAAGATGGACAAGTGGAAATAAGGATATTGACGACTGCATGAAAACGTTTCAACTTAGAGCCTTTGCATATGAAGATGCCATTGAATGGATTCCATTTGATCGATTATTAGATGTTAAATTAATTGGTAAAGGAGGATTTGGATCTGTATATTCAGCGCTCTGGTTGGATGGTATACGAAAAGTCGATGGAGATGATTTTAATTATGTAAGAGCACGTGAACCATTTTGCATCGTTACACTCAAGACATTGGCCAACTCTAAGGAAGCCAAATTTGATTTTTTAAAGGAAGTACGTTATTTATTGTTTTAATATTTACTAAGAGCTGTTTTAAACTAATTTATTGTTTAAACCTTAAGTTTAAAAGTCTTATGGAATGCAAATTAAACCATAGCAAACTTGCAATATATGGAATAACTCAAAATACCGAAACAAAAGAATTCTTGATGGTATTTCAGTTTGCAAATAATGGAAGTCTTTACAAATATTTAAGAGAAAATTTTAATATACTTACATGGTTGGATAAATTGCGAATACTCAAAGATATTTCAAAAGAGTTGGATTATGTTCATTACTATGCAGGATACATTCATGCAGATTTTCATAGTGGCAATATTTTGCAAGATGAACAATCTTATATCGCAGATCTAGGGTTGTCTAGAAAAAAAAATGAAAGTGTTTTAGAGGGAGCTATTTATGGAGTTATGCCTTATGTTGCACCAGAGGTTTTATCAGGCGAACAGCAGTTTACACAAGCAGCAGATATTTACGGGTATGGTATTATTATGGCAGAAATTTCGACTGGACAAAGACCTTTTGATGGTCAAAAATTCGATATAGAACTTGCAGTCAAGATTTGCGAAGGATCACGACCTGAGTTTGCACTTGGAACTCCTAAATGCTATATTGAATTGGCTGAGAAATGCATGGACTCTGATCCAAAAGAACGACCTAATGCTTATGATATTTGGAAAACAATAGATCGTTGGCTTAATAAAATAGCTAGTTCAGACGATAATGAAATTAAAAGACAATTTTTAGATGCAGATAAAGTAATCAAATCATTGCCAATACCAAAACATCCAGATGAAATGTACACTAGCAAACTTATCAGTACAAATTTAATTTCAAAGGCAATTAAAGGTATTTTTTCAATTAATATAATAAAATTATGCTATATTATTGATTTAAAATAATATTATTTGTTTATTTAGATTCATATCAAGTTGGTTCTGTTCAAATTAATTTTAATATTTATGAATTTTGAAATCTCCTTATGTATACATCCAACAATCAGTTTTATCTAAACAGATTCATGTCGTGCGAATGCAGCGAACTAGAAGAATTATAATTTTTTGCATTAAATTTTTGGGAATTTAATGAAGCAATTGTTTCACCATGTATTCGTCTTATGAAACCCTTGTTGAATCACTTCGACGAATAAAATATCTAAATGCAGATTATTATTTTTCAACAAATTACTTTATGAGGGTCTCTGGATATGCTAACTTAAAATTTTCATAATTAGTTTATTTCATTATAAAATTTCATCGTTCCATTTGAAAAAAGTTTTTGTAAAAAAATAAAAAATTGATTGTGCAAAAAATTAACAATTCAATAAGAAAGATGATTTTTAACACTACATTTAATGGGGTCTAAAACTAGTAGTGTGTTTTTTTCGCTCGTCGGAAATTCCAGGTGTTCACCGCCTTTGTCGGGGAATATCGGATAGGCTTGTCAAATAAATAAGTACAAGTTAGATGATGCGTAATATGCGTTATCAATCGTCATAGATTTCGTTCATTTGTCAATTCGTAAATCAGAAATTACTTAACGAAAGGTTTCGTTACTCGTCCTTGGCGAAGTAGACCGGCCCTTCTTTTTAAACGTAATTGAAGTTTTTATTTCCTTAGTTGGCAATTGTGTATGAGTAGATTTATAACTTGTTTATAAAGAAAATTGCTGATCATAAACCAGTTTGTATGAGCGAAGCATTTTATAAGCCACAATTTGATAATAAGATGGTTAGTACATTTTAAATTATCTTTTATTGATTAGGTAAGTGGATATATATGTATGCGCGTACGTAACAACCCCAATAACAAAATCAAAAGCTTAGAAATACAAAATTTATTGTTATCTTTGCAAATTTTGTTAAGAGTACTTTATGTTATAATTTCTTTTAGAATTTTATATGTCTCAATAATTTAATTTCTTCATTAAATCAAAGCACAATACATACTACTTGACATTGATTCACGTGTTTTTGGAAATTATTAGCACAAATAGGTAGACTTGTGTCACATTCATAGCTAAAAACTTATGTTAAATGAATTGCTAATAGACGCGTAGTGCTATTTTA
Source organism: Gigaspora rosea (assembly GCA_003550325.1). Lineage (NCBI taxonomy): Eukaryota > Fungi > Glomeromycota > Glomeromycetes > Diversisporales > Gigasporaceae > Gigaspora > Gigaspora rosea. The sequence goes on from QKWP01000827.1 coordinate 80,822, forward strand.
TTAACAATTAATTCAGTGCTCGAGTTCTTTAGTTTACATAGTATTTGAATAATATAATTCGATCATAAATGTATCTGGAAGTGTCAAGTATATCGTGCATTAACATCGAAGAATTAAGTTATTATCATTATAATTTAGAATTAAAAACTTGTCCTATATGCAAATTTCATAACTGTATATTAATATTCTGTATCTTATAAATACCTCATTTATTCTAAATGCGCTAAAGTATATTTAGAATGTTCATATTTGGGGGACGTTTAAAGCCTGGCACCTTGCGAAATTACCCGATTTTTAATTAATATTAGGGTTATGGTTAGGATTGGGTTGGGGAGAAGTAGTTTCTATGTAGTAAAATCGCATTTGCAACACTTTTTCTTAGTCAACCAAGACCGGTTTAGATAGCCGTTTTTTATATATTTCGTGGTTTTGTCTTTGCCGTCTCGCTTTGTTTTGTTCGGACCGATCCGGGTTATATATCGGGTAATTTCGTAAGGTGCCAGGCTTTAAACGACCCCATATTTGGCAATTCAATTCGAAAGGACATTAAAAACAATTAAGAACGTTCGATATATATATATACATACTGAATCACAGTAACATAAAAATAACCTGATCAAATTTTTTTCCCATAATGCAAAAAAAAAAGTCTTAACCAGTTAATACAATATTTAAAAGATGCATTATCCGGTTTAATTACTATAATTCAGAATGGTATATACTATCATTTTAATTTTAATAGAAAAATTATAACATAATGAATCTAAAAATTTATAATTCTAGCCAAAATTATTAAGTTGGGCAGAATTAAAAATTTTGTATTCAATCCGGTTAAACTAGTTATTCGAACCAGTTCTATACAACTATTAAATAATTGTTGACAAGTTAACGCATATATATATATTGCTTGCAAATGTAAATGCACGTTTTTTTTTCTTGAAAGTTAATTATTCGCATATTCTTTTTTAAGATTTTAACAGACGTAACGATGAAAATGCATTATAAAAAAAGTCATATGATTATACTATTTTTTCTCGTAACGGCAACAATTTTTATAAGGCTTAGTTTAAGTCAAAAAGGACCACAAAGACCACCGCAAAGGCCATCTCAGGAACCGCCACAAGGACCACATCAAGGATCACATAAAGGACACCCTCAAGAATCGCATCAAGGACACCTTCTAGGATCACCTCAAGGATCACCTCATAAAGGACCATCGAGTCCGAATCCAAATCCGAATTCAAATCCGAATCCAAATCCAAATTCGATTCCAAAAAGTCCAAATCCGAGTCAAAGTCCAAAATCGAGTATTCAGAGTGGTTCGAATGGTCCGAATAGTCTAACAAATACCCAGCAACAACAGTTGCCTACACCTGCACCAATTCCCACTCCTTCAAAAACAGAACCTGCGTCTCCTGCCCTAGGCACGATACCTGCATCCGTTGCTAGTGCATCTGCATCTTTAACTTCAGGAAGCGCATCCGTACCTCTCACTACAAATGGGACAGAGAAGTCACTTATTACACCAGTTTACGATGATTCAATACGCAAAGGATTAATTATTAGTGTAATTGTTGTTGTTTGTCTTGTCTTGATTTTAGCTTCTTGCGTGGTTTATCGTTTGATAAAGATTAGAAATAGACGATAATCTAAATCTAAGATTAGTGTTCAAATCTGTGTAAAACTTTCAGATAAAAAAAAAGCCTTAATTAATAATACCTTATTAACATTTAAATATGATGATAAATGCCCTTTTAGTAATAAATTTAAAATAATGATTGGTTTATTTATTATAAGTATATGTCACAATATACATTTCTTAATATTTCTATTTTCAAGCTTGTAAATAAATTAACATTGTTTTTCTTTACTGGAAATTTTAATTGCGAAAAAATGTGGGAATGTATTTGTGATAATTTAAAGATAACTTTAAGTAAATGATTTATGCATATTATGGGGAAAGCTGTTCTGACTAAAAACAATATTAAAAAATTCACATACTTTTATATGTACTTTATATATTGTTAATGTTTATCTACTTTAAAATTTGTCTTTTTATCTTTATCAAATGAATTTATGCTTATGTATTAATTACCGGCGTGGGATAACTTCTCCTAGAAAAATTTATATCTTATTTAGGGGGATATTTAGGGGATATAAAGAGTTCAGAATAGAATTCACAATTACGCAAATGAAGTGCGAAACTTCTCACATCTCTTATGTATTTCATAAGATAAATAAGTCTCTTCAAATAGAAAATAAAGATCACAAAATCAGTAGTCTAGTGCTAAGATAATTTGCTTATTTTTTTTGGAGGTTTGGTAATGCTAGTCATAATACTGTTGGTTTAAAAACAACTCAATATGTAGAGCTATTCATCTTTTTTAAAACACGCGCACTTCATAGACCACAATATGAAAGATATAACTGCATTTTGACTTAACAGTTAGTAAAGGTCACATTAACTTTTTAAATGAATTTAGAAAAATTAACTATGAAATATGGTTCACATCTAAAATTTGCAGGGAAAATTAGAACTTTATTATAACACTGTTCATGTATTTACTAAAACATTATAACCACACTACTACAGGTTATGAAATTTATTTTGCCGTTATTCAAAATTGTTCGACCGAAGTTAAAGCAAAATTTTGAATTTTCTCTAGTGTGAAACCTCTTATTCCGCCAACAACTACAGAATAACATTACAGTCAGACCGCTCTAGATGCACACTCCGTAATGCATGCCCTATTAAATGTGTGCACAATTTACTACGGTTCCGGATGAATATTCTTAGGGTTGTATACATCTGATATTATACTAGGTTTTAATTTAAATATTTTTATTTACAAACTTTCAAAGATTATTTACAAGCGCTAAAATTTAAAATAAAAATTATTTTATACCAATGTCTTCTAAATATAAAATAAAAAATAATAATTTATTTTATTAATTTTTATAAAAAAATTTATTATCTAGTAAATAAATATATAAATAGTTCTAACTCAATTTTATATCTTAATAAAAAAAGTTTTTTTTTAATATTTCTAGATTGGTTTAAAAATAGTTAACTAAAAATACTGAAATATAATATAAACAAAAATACTTTATTTTTTAGGATCTTATAAGTCCTCTTAGTTTTTTTTGTAAATAATTTTGAAATTATTTTCTATAGAATATAACAATATACTATTTATGGCACAGATATATAGCATTTAAACATATATTTATATATATTAGATAAAAATGATCATATGGGCGAAAATATTTAGTTAAAACACCTTGATTATTAAAAAGTTAGCCGATATAAAGATAACAATCAGTACAAATGCATAAAAATTTATGTACAAAAATTTATATGTGTCAGGCTATATATGTACAAAAATTTATAAACGATAAGCAATTTATAATCGGGATTATAATTTTAGATCAAATAATTATTTTTTATAATGCAATATCATACAATTGATTGGCTCAAATTTTTATTTAACATTATTATTCATACTAAATAGTCACCGAAATTGGAAATTTACGCCCTAATGTTATCTTGTAATTGTGCCAAGAAATCTATAAGTTAAAAGAATGAGATAGCATATATTCCATGGTGGTGCTTTGCAAAATTATGTAACCCCATGATTATTAATTGTTTATAAAATGTTTGTTAATGCGATTGTGATTGCCAAAGCTGGATAATTTATTATAAATCTGAGTTTATACAGTTAACACAAACTTAAATTTGTAATCAATCAATCAGCTTTCGCAATCGCGATTGTAATTGCAATTATACTTTCAATCACAATCATAATCACAATCATGATTGCAATTACAATCGCAATCATAATCACAATTACAAATCATTTTATAAACAAATTAATAATTATAGAAGTTACATAATTTTCCAAAGTGTGAATTATATATTTAAAAGAATTCAAAATAAGCTATAAATATATAACTAGTGCATGATCTGAAATTAGCCATTTCAAATTTTTTTAAACTCTTCACATTTACAACAATTTGGTTTTAATATTGCAACAATACAAATTTTAACCTACTTTTAATTTATATAATATTATTATATATTTAGTATTATTATTATCTTATTATTTATTATTTGTTTTATTATATATTTATTTTATTATTATTTATTATTTGTTTTATTATATATTTATTTTATTTTTATTTATTATTTTAAAAAATGTCTACTAGTTCAACTGAAGACTGTAGTGAAGAAGAATATTTACAAACATAATTAGATGATAATATTTACATTAGTGATCCAGATGGTGATAATTTTGAAATTGAACTTGATGAAGAGGAAATTGTAGAAAGCATACAAAATATGAGTTTTGAAAAAGCAATATCAATGAATAAAGATAATTTGGAATATCTCAGCAAGTCAAATTAATTAGTAAAGTAGAATCAGCTGTTTGGAAATATGCAAATAAAGAAACCTATTAATGTTCTAAATGTTCTGCAATATTTAAAAACCTACAACATCAACTAGCTCTATTTGTTTTCATTTGCAAAATCAACATAAATTGTTACTAAACAAAGAAATATTAGATTCTATTGTTAAATATATTCATCAGAAATTCAAGCAGCAAAGCCCAGGCAGTTTTTAAATGGGTTATTTTAACTTTTAAACTATTCAAAGTAGTAAAAGAAAAGCTTTTCACAATATGATTCAAAAATAGATCCATTTTATCAAATACCTATTCATAAAACTACATATAATTTAATTTTTAAACAATTTAATCAGCAAAGAAATTTGATAAATAATTATCTTAGTAAAATTTCTACTAAAGTTGCTCTTACAGCTGATTTTTGGACCTCTTTAAAAATTGAAAGTTTTATAGCTATTACTATTCATTTTATTGATAATAATTGGAAATTACAACATTTTGTATTAGATATATTTCAATTTAAAGGCTCTCATGCTGGAGAAAATATTGCTGAAACAATAAATATATAATTGCTTGCGGAATTTAATATTGAACTTCAAGTTATTGCATTAACTACTGATAATGGTTCTAATATGGTTTTTGCTGAAAATTCTTACAGGATAAGTCAATTTCAAATGATTTTTGCCATTATAGATGTATAGCTTATATTCTTAATTTAGTAGTTTTAGCTAGTTTAGATCATTTAAAAGATCAAATTAAAAAGTTAAGAAAATTAAATAATGCTATTTGTAAATCAACCAAGATTCTTGAAGATTCAAAAAATATTGCAACTATGAATAAAAAGCCCTTTTTAATTCCAATTTTAGATTGTAAAACAAGATGGAACTCAATATCATATGATCAAAAGAGCATGTTTACTTCATGAATCTTCAGAAATGTTATTAGTTAAATATCCAAATTTAAAGATTATATACCAAATAAAGAAGATTGGAAACTTTATAAAAATTTAGTTTAGCTATTGATAATGCTACTATTGAACTATCATCATAAACATATCCAACAATTACACATGCACAAATAATTTTATTAGCTCTTAGAACTGATTTGGAATCTGATAAGAGTGAAAACTTTTTATTACAGTATGTTGCAGATGCTATGTTATATAAATATATTGAACATTATAATTTAATAGCTAAATCTTTACATATTTCTGTTTTTTTTGGATCCAAGATACAAAAATTGTTTTCCTAATATGGCTTCTGAAGAGATTTTAGCACCAAATAGAAAAAAATAAATCAAAACTACATTTTTTAGCACCAAAAAAATAACAACTTTTTACCAAAAATTAAATATACATCACAACAAACACAAACAATAGATAATGAAGTTCAAAATATTGGTTATTTGCTGAAGCTGATGAACTATTAAACTTTTTAGATTAGTGGAATACTCATGCAATTGAATATCCAATACTTTTAGAACTTGCTCATAATTATTTATGTATTCAGGCTAGTTCAGTTCCATGTGAACAACTTTTTTAATTGCAGGCCAAGTAATTAGTAAATCAAGAAACAGATTAAATAGCGAATCTGCTAGAGCATGCTTATGTTTAAATAGCTGGTTATCAAAAAATATTGTATATTTTATAATATATAAAATTATTATATATGATATTTATATTAATTTATTTAATATCTATATATTTATTATATAATAGTTATTTTATTTTATATTTAAGGTTTCTTCCCATTGGTTTTTTCCTTGGCAATTTGCCTAAATTATATTAAATTTATATTTATATAATTATTTTATTAATTCAAAATCTATACTATTATTTTGATATTGTACAATTATATGTTTTTTATCTGTTATTTATTAAATAAAAAAAAACTATTAGTATAACTTAATAAAAATTTATTTTTACAAATTAATTCATAATTTGAACCCAAAGTAGAGTCAAATGAACCTGGCTTAGGTTTATTTGTATAAACCCAGTTCGAGTTCATTGAACCTAAGGTAGGGTCAAATAAACCAGCTTGAATTTAAAGTGGGTCAAATGAACCTGGCTTGGGTTCATTTGAAACTGAAGTATGATCAAATGAATCTGACTTGGGTTCATTTGAATCCAAAGCAGGGTCAAATTAAGCCGGCTTGGGTTCATTTGAACACAAATTGGAGTCAAATGAAACCTGCGTGGGGTTATCTGAACTCGAAGCGGAGTCATATGAACCCGGCTTGGGTTCATTTGAACCCGAAGTGGGATCAAATGAACCCGGCTTTGGTACATTTGAACCCAGACGGGTCAAATAAACGCGGCTTGGGTTCATTTGAACCCAAAGTGAGGTCAAAGATACCGGCTTGGGTTCATAATTAAACTCGAAGTGGGGTCAAATGAACCGACTTTGGTTCATTTGAACCCGAAGTGGGGTCAAATGAACCCGGCTTTGGTTCATTTAAACCCGAAGTGGAGTCAAATGAACCCGTAAGTGGGGTCAAATGACCCCGACTTGGGTCATCTGAATCCAAAGTGGGTCAAACGAACCCGGCTTGGTTCATTTGAACCCGAAGTGGGTCAAACGAACCTGACTTGGTTCATTTGAAAAATGGGGTCAAACGAACCCAGCTTGGGCTCATTAGAACCCGAAATGGGGTCAAACAACCCGAAACGGACGAAATGATCATCTTCATTGTTAAGATTCTTTGTGTAACTGTAAATTTGTCGATCCCTATGTTCGTGCTTTAATCTCAATTATCTCAAGAATGACTGAACCAATTTTGATGATCTAACCGCCGTTAGAATCGGAAAAATTGGCTCTACAACTTTAATTAAAGGATCAAAGAACAAATAATTGATCGACTATAGTCGGCTATTAGCCGGTATGACTGACTTCACTTAGCCGGTTAAATGCCAATAGTCGATAATAACCGACCGAAACCGACCGTAACCGACCGAACTCATCCCTAGGTACAATCTTTCAATTTAGTTAAAAGTCATGGATTGGATTTAAAATTATAAATCGATATTACTGAGCCATATAATAGCATATGGCCAAAATTTTGCAGTCCCGTGGTTTTTACTCGATCGATATGTAGCATACAAATTTAAAGTAAAAAAATAAACAATTGAAAGAAATAAATAAATAAAAAAAATAAACAACTGAAAGAAATAAATAAATAAATAAAAAAAATAAACAACTGAAAGAAAGAAATAAATAAATAAAAACAAAAGAAAATCGCTAAAAACTCAAATTTGCTATGAGAACTACTGTAGTTTTTGATATTAAATAAAAGCTTTCAGCACAAAAATTTAGATATATTATCGTTATTTGATGAAAAATTAGATAGCATCTTTTGTTGGATAAGGTCACGGTATTGCTTATCTAACCTTATCATTAATTTCATTCCACTTATATCAATGTATAACGATAAGCCGTATGGGCAAAATTCGGAACATTGTGATTATTAAAATGATATAAAAACTTATAAAGAAACATAAAGTAAACTATATAAAATACCGATAAATAACTGATAAGAAACTTCACTTTTAACCTCAATAGTCACACCAAATCTTGCATATTATTGGTTTAAAATTTTTTTTATTCGTAATAAAAGCTGCGGAAATTGGATATTTTGGCCAATACGTCCGCTTAATTGAAATGTTTCACAACATTTATTTTGGTTATATATCGGAGACAAAACACTAATGGACACACTGAACTTTTTGATAATTTTTCAATATGATAACATTACCGAACGAATGTTACTATAAAATATTTAATAACCTCCCTTGGTCCAAACTTAAAAACTTATTTCATGTACACTTGTAACGTCATTGTATAGAATGATTATACCAATAGTGTGGAATAATCCGAAAACTATTCTGAATATATAAGACTTATAAAAATATTCCTTTTGACGTTAAATGCTGAACAACATGCTCTATTAATTCCCTTTAAAATTAAACTTCCAAATTGCCCAAAACCATTATTTGAATATACAAGTTTACAATTTATATCACATCTGTTGACTATGATTTGGTTAAAGGAGCTAGAAAATGGCTTCATTCTAATGGATACAAAACAGGATGCAAGCTGGAAATTCCCATACAATGTTCTTTGATTGCAATGTTCCTGAGAACTGGTAAGAATCTTAAATATTTAAGGCCTACTTCTTTGAATCATGGTTTTAATAAGCTTGAATTAGAAGGAGGAAAAGCAATAGCAGATGCACTTTCAAAGAACACAACATTGATTTCTTTGGACCTTAGTCATAATAGTCTTGGATCAGCAATAGGAAAAGCTTTAGCGGAAGAACAAATTAAGTTTAAAATCAGCTCAAACATTTTAGAAATAACTAAATAAACATCAAATGTCGTTAACGTTAAATATTTATTTAGAAATTATTTAATTAAATATTTAATTTTCAAGAACGATATTACAGAACCAGTGTTAATTAGCCATCCAAAAAGTCAGATGATATATTTAAAATATTACATAATCGAGATCTTTATATATTTATTTATTTTTAATAGTTTTATATTATTTATAAATGCGAGGTTTTTTTTTTAATTGGAAACTGTAAATTGCACATTATTGCTAATTTAATGTTTTAGCCTTTTTTTAGTCATTAAAACTGTAAAGGTTAATCGAATTACTGACAACCCCTTAAAATTATAATTCAACTTCTAACCCTCCAACCGATTTCTTTCTTCCGAAAAAAAAAATAAGATAATCGTGAAATATCTAAATGAATAAATTATATTTTATAAAATAGATGTCAAGATTAAAATCTTTTTGAAATTTTTTGGTAAAAAAAATAAAATAAAATAACGTCAATGCCGATAAATAATCCCACCCATTAGGACTGTTAATATCCTTAAATTTTTGGGTACAATCTAAATTAATCGTAATTATAATATGAATGACAGTAATACGTAAATATACTGCGCAGCCCATGCATCCTGCAAATATTAATTATTTATTAATGAATAAATATGAAAAAACATCAAGCCAGCATTATGCAGACTGACCAGAATATATTAGCTGTCTTGAATTATAAAATTATACTTCGCAGTCTCTTAAAAATTTTGCACAACCTGTGCAAGTTGCGCAGTGGCACAATTCTTGATGATACGTATCACAATCCCCTTAAAATGGATTAAAAATGTTTCACAACATTCATTTGGCAGTATATATCGGAGATTAAAAAATTAAAGCACTGTACGCACTAGATTTTGATCATTTTTTCAATAAATATACCCTATTTACTGAATTAGATAAGTTTTTTGCAGGAGTTAAAAAACTCAACTTTATTTCAATTGTGTTTAAGACAAGACCCCCAATATGATAACATTGCCGAACGAATGTTACTGGATGATATTTAGTAACATCCGGTCTAATTATAATAATTTATTTTCATGCGCCCTTGTTAACCGTCATTGGTGTAGAATAGTTATACCAATATTGTGGAGCGATCCAAAAAAACATTTTAAAGATATAAGACTTATAAGAATATTCCTTTTAACGCTAAATGTTGAAGAACAAGCTCTATTAATTCCTATTAAAATTACTCTTCCAAATCACCCAAAACCGTTATTTGAATATACAAGTTATATCACATGTGTTAGCAGTGAATTGTATAATGGAATTAGAATATGGCTTCATTCTAATGGATACAAAATGGGATATGATCCGGAAAATGCTATTCAATGTTCTTTAATTGCGATGTTCTTGCGAACTAGTAAGAATCTTAAAAATTTAAGACTTAATGAAATTATTTGTAATCGAATAATATCTGAAAGTCTTCATGAAAACACTACTGTTACCTCAATATGTTTATATTATGTCCGTGCTGGTTTTAAGTCAAAAACAATAGACGAATTAAAGAAGATCCATTACAAAAAGTTTACATTGACTTCTATAGACCTTTACAATAGTCTGAATAGTATTGAAGATATAAAGGTGTTAACAGAGTTTCTTTGCAAAAATACAACGTTGACTTCTTTGAACTTTAACTATAATAATATCGGGCCAGAAGGAGGAAAAGAATTAGCGTATGCACTTTGCCAAAACTCTTCTCTGACTTCTTTGAATATTCGATATAGTTTTATTGGATTAGAAGGAGGGAAAGCATTAGCAGATTCAGTTTGCAAGAACACAACATTGACTTCTTTGGATCTTAGTTTTAATAAACTTGTACCAGAAGTAGGAAAAACTCTAGCAGGCGCACTTTACAAGAACACCGCATTGACTTCTTTAAATCTTAATGGTAATAATCTTGGACCAGATGTAGGAAAAGCATTAGCAGGTGTACTCTGCAAGAATATTACCTTAACATCTTTGAATCTTGGAGGTAATAATCCTGGATCTGAGGGAGTAAGGGCATTAGCAGATACACTTTGCAAGAACACTACATTAACTTCTTTGAAATAAACTTGGATTAGAAGGAGTAAAGGCATTAGCAGATGCACTTTGCAAGAACACTACATTGACTAATTTGGATCTTAATTCTAATAATATTGCACCAAATGGAGGAGAAATATTTGCAGATGCACTTTGCAAGAATGCCACACTGGCTTATTTGTATCTTTATCGTAATTACCTTGGATCAAAAGGTGGAGCAGCATTAGCAAATGCACTTTGCAAGAATGCTACGCTGACTTCTTTAAATCTTGGTTTGAATAATCTCGGATTAGAAGGAGCAAAAGCAATAGCAAATGCACTTTGCATGAACACGACACTAATTTCTCTAGATCTTAGTTTAAATAGTCTCAAATTAGAAGGAGCAAAAGCATTAGCAAATGCACTTTGCAACAACAATACCCTGAAAGAATTGAACCTTCGAAACAATCATCTTGAATCAGATGGAGGAAAAGTATTGTCAGAAGCATTTTGCAAAAATACTACACTGACTTCTTTGGATCTTCGAGATAATCATATTGATAATATTTCAATAAAATATTATTATTAGAATAGACAATACATATTTCTACCATTGACTTAGTATTTCTATAGTTATTAGCATTAATTGTTAGAAAAAAGTACTTTGCTGCTAATATAGTCTTATAATTTGCCAATTATTTGTTAATATTGTATATGTGCAGTATGTTACCAATTAGAAATAAAAGAATCCATTTGATTTTGCAATAATATTATAAAATTATAAAGAAACGAATAAGAATGCGCTTTTTATAATAAAAACGACATGGTGCAAGTAAAAATAACTCGCTAAAGAAGAAAGTAAATTTTAAATTTATAAATGAATGCCTAAAGTTTAGTAGGTTTGCAATGATTGTGGTAATAAAGTTGAAGGCATACCGGTGTGAGACCTGAAACGTGACCTGATGCAGGCACCTGCACTCGTGCCTCGGGTATTGACGAATTTGGGCTTGCCGGCCCGATTTTCCCGATTTTCCCGATCGGTTCGATAACACCGATCTGACCGATAGTTTAGATAATTTAGATCAGAAGAATATGACTGATATCAATGATCCAAAGGATCATAATGATAGTTACTATAAGACCGATAAGAGNCAATGAAGCTCCGCCTCCGATCCCATATAGATATCAATGATATCAAGGATAGAAGCGATTATGATAAAAGTAATTATAGTAATGATAGTAATGATATTTAGTATATTAAGGATTTTAGTAATAGGAATGATTCCTTCGAAGGGGTATACTTGAAACAATAACTATAAATAAAGGCCGTTTGGCCCTTGGGGAACGAGATTAAATCCCACATTTGCTTAATAAATTACATACAATATAATAAACGTTCCTTTATTGTCTTTAATAAATAAACACAAGTACATATTTGATACATAATAAACTTATACATTCGTTAAGTTGCTATTACTACGCCTATTTTGCCTACACTATACCGAAACTCTGCCCAACCACTCAGCCAAATCTAACACGCCTCTTTCGACCCAAACTTGACCCATTGACGGTTATACAGACCAACCTCGTGATTCACCGATAGACACGCCGATTTTTAGGGTTGTCACCGGTATTTGAATTCCATATAACTGGATTTATAATGACATATCCATAGATTTATAAAATTATATTGACCACAATCATCAATATGTTTGCATTAGGAATTATGTAAAAAAATAAAATTTTGCTATTTCTAAAGCAAAATTCATTGTTCAAATTATTTCACTTGATTTTTTTCATTTTAACTAACAAAATTCCATGAATTTTTATTTGGTATTTTAGTGAAAATGGTTTATTTACTTAGTATATGAACAATTTATATATATTTGATTAACTTTTTTCTTTTATTGTATCAACTAGAATGATATTCAATAGATAATAATTATGTTTAGTGGTAAGGTCTGTTCAAATTCAGATAATACAGATAACGTCAAACTAGGTTTCTATCTGTATTGAACTAAATATTCTGAACGGATACACAAAAATCCATATAGATGGCCATCAAAATGCATATTTGAACTGATTAGACAGTTTGAATAGATTGAATGGATTGAACAGCTGATTTACAATTCACATAGTTCATGATCAGAGGGATGAGCAATATTAGCAGATGCACTTTGCAAAAACACCATGCTGACCTATTTGAATCTTGGTTGTAATAATCTTGGACCACAAGAAGGAGAAGTATTGGCAGATGCATTTTGCAAGAACTACGCTTACTTTCTAGATCTTAGTAGGGGTAGTCTTTGATTAGAAGCAGCAAAAGCATTGGCTAATACGCTTTGCAAGTAAAATAATTGAACCTTCAAAGAAATAATCTTGGATCAGATAGGAAAAATATTGTCAGGTGCGCTTTGCAAAAATACTACACTGACTTCTTTGGATCTTCGATATAATAATGTAAATGTGATCATAAAGTCAAACAATCAAGCTATAATAATAATTCAATGAAATATAATTAACTAGAATAGGCAATTCCATTGCCTTATTTTTAATTTCAATTTCTGTAGCTATTAATCACATTAATAATATTATAATAAAGTAGAAAAATTCATTATTGCTGCTAATGTAGTCATCTTGTTCGCCAATTTTTGCTCAGTATTGTATACTTATTTTACCGATTAGTAATAAATGTGATCCATTTGTTTTTACAATATTATAAAAGTTATGAGGAAATAAAAAGTTGATAAGCTGTATCACAAATGCAAAATTAATAATTCTTCAAGATTTATATTCTTGCATTATATACTAGGGTGCCATACAGCAAATTTAATCAAACTTATGTAAGGTCACTATGTAATTTTACCTGATCAAATTTTTAATCAGCGAAATTAAAAATGGTTGACTAAAAGATCATTTTCTTCAATTATTATAAAGAAAAGTACAAAATTATAAAAGATTCCTCTGAATATTGCGCTTCTTTTTCTAATTTCTTTTGAGTGAAATCTCTTCATAAGAGCTATCTCTAAAAGTTACGCTCGATTTTTGCAAAAGCTCTAGTAAATTTTTTTGATTGTACTTATTGTACGATTTTTTTAATAAATTATATATTCTATTAGTTGAACACCTAAAATTTACATATTAGCATAAAATATTCGAACGTAACTTTGTTGTTTGACACTTTATTGACATTTTGTGAAAATTTCCAAGCAATTCCTTGTCTTTTTAGTGAGTTGAATCGTTTTGAAATTTTAACAAATATATTAAAATTATTGTTATATCAATAGTGATAACAATTGTTTTTTCGTTAACATGAAAATCTGTAATATATTAAAGTTTTGATCACTTAGTCCGTTTATCACCCTACCCTAATTATATACGTATTAATTTTATAATTAATATTATGGCTATTTGCATATCGGCGGATTTTTAATAAGAAATTCCCAAAATCCGCTGACATGGAATCCCCAAATTCATATGTTCATGCTGCAGTCTCATTTTTCATTTATCTCATTCTCTTTTAATTTCAGTTCTAATCTTGTTCTTGTTTTTCAGATTGATCAGTTACATTTATTATTCCAAAATTTTTTAAAAAATTATATCATTGTGATAAAAACCGTTACTATAAAAATGGCCATTGCTAAAAAAAAACTAGCTAATTTTGGATCAAGCCAACCAGAAATGCCGAAATCACTTATTCTTCCTTGAAAAGGGTCCATGAGAGTGAAGCATAAAAATATTCTAGAAACAAGCGCCGGAGAACAGGCGATAAACCTTTTAGATTGTTAATTTAAAGTCTTTTCAAAAAGTAATTATGGAAATAAGAATCCAAAAAAGGCGTGAATGCACCCATGGCATTACTTAGTAAAAGACTAAATCTAGGCCAATATCGCCGGTTGTAATATTACTACTGCATTGTTAAGTGTAGAAATGGGTTTCATGCGTGGGCATGATTCCTTAATCGTGTGCATTAATGCGCATTCATGTGCATGTTATTATGAAATACGAATTTTCCCATCACTAGTTAAGTGGAATTGGATGAAGAATCGAATTGATTTGTGTAATCTATATAAACATTCTTATTAAAAAAAAAAGAATAAAAGGAATATAGCGAAAAATAATTTCTTTGAAAAATGAAGACATGGTTATTTCAATTGCAAATGAAAACTACAAATGTTATATAACTTGATGTCTGAGAGTAAAGAATTATAGTAAAGAATTATGTAAGATCAAATCGTGCAACTTTTAATCTTGGCAAAATAGAACTTAAGAGTATAAACTTTTATAAATTTTTTGAATATCAACAAAATTAAATTAGCTATAGGCTGTAATAATCCTATATGTAATTGATCTAATTAATCAATTAATTCTGGCTTAATGAAGCAATTGATTAATTCCTCCCACTTCTTACAGGCAAATTTTAATTTTTGTCTACAAAAAATTAGTAAATGTAACATCGCGAATGCCAGGCCCTATAAGAAAAGTGGTACGGGTTGTGGTACGGGTTGGTGTCGGGAATGCTGTAACAGTTGATTGGGAGAGCAGGTAAAACAATATAGACAATAGTGCCAATTTACGCTCCAACCGTGTATGGTGAGAGAGATATAAATATGAGAATATATAGGTCACAGGGTATGAATAAAGGCGGATATATAGGTTATATAGAGGGTTGGTGGGATCGAAATGGGTATCACGGGGTTTAAGGTGTCGATGTAGAGATTATAGAATTTCCCGTAGGTGCAGGAAGGTTATAAGTGCTATTAAAAGAGCCAGCTGGAACTGGTGAAACTAAAAGAAACAACGTTTATCGGATAAATATCTAAACTAAAAGACTTTTCTAGAGACCTATCGGTAGGCCGATATGCATCACGTGTATAATTTCGAAGGATTACCAAAACCGGGTTATATCGAATTCGAGTCTTAATAAAGCCGATTCGAGGTTACAAGTCAATTCAGTCCGTCAAATTGAGTTACGAAAAGGGCTATTAAATTTACAAGTCGAATTCAGAGATAAGTATAATTTCGGTATTCAAAGAAAGGTATGATTTATTTAATAATAATAAAGGAACTCTTTATTTACATCGATAGGAACTTAATTCAACAATGATAGAACTTAATTATTCTTTTGGCCTTGAACTTGAGGCTTTATATACATTTAAAGTTTTAACTACGTTATTATCTATCACTACGTTACTTAGCTGCCACTACGTTAATACTACGCTGGCTTACGACTTTCTCATTGATCATGCAACTTCTACTACGCTACGTAGTGGGCTGTTCAAGCCTACATTGGCCTAACAGGTTTAAACGACTACGCTATGTAGCCACTTTCATGTGTAATACGCCCGCAATCAAGCAACCCATCGTTACTAATTTAGTATGAATTATTTACATCGGGAAACATACATATAAGGAAATTGATTTTAAAAAATTTTAATTCGTTACAATGCTCGAAATGGCACGGATCTTGTGGCACGTACAGGAACGTTTTACGGAATGGCACGGATCTTGTGGCACGTACAGGAACGTTTTACGGAATGGCACAGTAAAAATGGCACGGACATTGCGGCAAGGGTGGCACGTAATATCACGTCATATGAAATGGCACGTTCAGATGACGCGTATATGTACGTTACACACGTGTTGGCTCGTGATACGTGTTGGCTCGTTTCGTGGAGAGCGAAAGATCAGTAAAGGTTTTTTTTAAAAAAAGAGCAATATCTCATGATTTCACTAATGAGTAGTGATGGGCAAATCCTGATTTTTTCAAAAATCCCGCGCGGGATAGCGCGGGATTCGCGGGTTTCGTGGGATCGAGTAGAGTTTCGGAATTTTTCACGATTAATATATATATATATATATCATCACTAAGAATGTAATTTCTCGTTAAAATAATAATCATTTCTTATAAATCTAACTAATTTATTACAAATAAAAATGCTTATATAGATTTTACCTACTTTTAATACATTTGGATCTTATAATTATTAAATTCATCAATTCAGATTTGCCTTAATTTTATCAATCTTTAAAATATTATTATATAAATATATATTTAAAAATTATAATGGTAACAAAGCGATCAATCATAAGCGTATAAAAATTTATAAGCAATCAGGTGCATAATCAGGTATAAATGTGCTAAAATTTATAAGTGATCAGGTACTGTACATACGTACAAAAACTTATAACTAGGTTATATACATACAAAAATTCATAAGCGACTCATAAGAAATTCATAATCAGCTTATAATTTCTGAATTACATAACTGATTGGCTCGAATTTTATTTAACCTTATCATTCATATTAAATAATCACTGAAATTGGATATTTTCTCCCATATGGTACACAATATTCTTGGTGTATTATTCGTGCAAGAAATTAAAAGTCTAGATTGCCACTTTATTAATCATGAAAATTTAAAAAATTTATTTCAACGTACAGTTTGCGCATTATCTATGTACGCACGTATATATGGGGTGTCTTCAATTAAAAGGGCCCATTTTTACATTTTTTTGAAAAATGAGTTTTCGTTAAATTCATATAAATTTTGACATGATTGACTTTTTTTAATTATAAATGAAAGTCGAATTACATAATAAAAAATCAAGATAATGTAAAAAGAAAAATTACATGAGGCTGCGTAGAGCCAACACGTCACGAGTTTACCCGATAGTCACCTGCCGTCTTTAACCAATCAATATCGTGAAATTTGATTGATCCCGGATCAGTCCGAAAATCAAAACAAATAATTAAACTCAAATATCTCAAAATAAAATATGGGCAATGGACTAGGAAAACCCGTCTTTGAAGGGGGTTTTCCATTTTGAGAAAATGGCGATTATTTGTCTGTGAAACCTAAATTTTACCCCTGAAATTTTTGTTTATTTTTAGATATCAATTACTGAATAAACAATGTCATGTGATTATGAAACACTGATTGACCAATCTAATTTAATTGAGTCGTCAATCTTTGGTTGTAAATCTATTTTTAGAACACGATCGTTAAAAAATTAGTTTACATTCAAGTTAAAATATCTTGATAAACTATTATATTAACGTAGGGTAAAAAGCGAAATACATATAGATATAAACCAGAACTTTAATTTGAATCGAAAATCTCGAAATTGATAAAAAAGTGTCAAAGACGGGTTTTCCTAGTCCATTGCCCATATATGTAAAAATGGGCCCTTTTAATTGAAGACACTCCATATGTGGAACGAAAATAAATAAAAGATTTAATATTTTTATGTAAATACATCAAATACTAATTAGGAATTGGCCACTTATGTTAAAGCAGGCCGGATTATTTGTTAATGCGGGCCAGATGATATGCTAACGCAGGCCAGAAAATCTTATATTAAAAATCCCGTGCGGGAGTTTTTAAATCCCGCGCATCCCGCGCGGGATCACACGCGGATCCCACGCGTTGCCCATCACTACTAATGAGGCTTCCCTGTGTGTCTTAACAAAAATAATTCCTTACAAAATTTTGTTTCCTATGCAGTTAGCTTGTTCATCTTATATTTATTACTTATGTAAATTTATGTTTTAATAGTTAATCCACATCGTTATTGCGATGGCATGTGAATTTACGTTCATTACCCGTGCCAAATCCCGTGCCGATTCGACTAGTAAACTGCTGCAAAACCCGAGCCATTTACGGTCAAATTGGCATGGGCACACGGTCCCGCACGGTCCACCGAATCTGAACCAACTCGGCCATACCTAGTGATGTGCCATTTATATGATACCTGAAAAATTTTAGCGTACAGTGCGTACAGTACGTACTGTACGTACTGTACGTATAGTACTTTTCTTGCATCTGATTGGCTGGAACAAGTGATCGACAAAAATTTTAGCGTACAGTACGTACTGTACAGTACGTACAGTACAGTATGTATAGTACTGTACGCGGCACATCACTAGCCATACCCGTACAAATCCGGACCTTGACCCGTGCCTATCCGATTCCATCCCGTGCCTATATGGTACATTTTTCTTATAGGGAGGAATGCTTAAAATATTAATAGATCTTATTACTTTTTATGCTTTAAAATGCCTATAAAAAAAAGTAGTTCGGGTGCGGTACGGGTTGGTGTCGGGAATACACGAAATGGCAGGGTCAGAGTGATACGTACAGGCGCGTTCAGGAATGGCGCGGTAAATTGGTACGGAAATTACGTCAGGAGGTGGCACGTTATGTCACGTCATACGTAATGACACATTCATTTCACGGAATGATACGTGTCAAAGGTGGTAAATGTTGGCTCGTTTCACAAAGAGCGAAAAATCAATATTAAAAAAATTGCGATATATCATAATTTCGCTAATGAAACTGCTCTGGATGCCTTATCAAATAAAATTCCTTACAAAATTTTAAAACATGTACAGTTGGTTTGTTCATATTATATTTATAGTTGATATAAATTTATGTAATCTACATTTATGTAATCTACTTCTATGTATTTTTTTTATCACACAGTGGTATAGCACGTTAATTCACATTAATTACCCGTGCCAAAACCCGTGCCATTTGGACTAGTAAAGTGTTGCAAAACCCGAGCATTAACGGTCCAATTAGTGCGGGTATACGGTCCACCACGAGCCAAAAATCCGTGCTAATCCAAGCCTCATGCGTTCAAAATCCGGGTTTAATCCATGCCACCAAAACCCGTGCCATTCCGCCGCCAACCTTATTTTTGCGGTACATTTTTCTTATAGGGAATATATTTACTATTAAGTATATTAGATATATTATATAATTTACATTATTAGATATAATGGATATTGTATAACCGATAGATTCTAATAAAACAAAAAACAAAAACCCGCCCTTAAACAAGAAGCCTCAACCAAGCACAAGACTAACTATAAAAAACAAAAATCTACGTTATCTGCAATAAAATAAGCTGATCTCGCAATAATAACCGCTCTCACTTCGTTGACGAGCTTAACATTGTTTCTCGGAT
Source organism: Gigaspora rosea (assembly GCA_003550325.1). NCBI lineage: Eukaryota > Fungi > Glomeromycota > Glomeromycetes > Diversisporales > Gigasporaceae > Gigaspora > Gigaspora rosea. The sequence goes on from QKWP01000827.1 coordinate 100,578, forward strand.
TATCCCTTACACTTACAGGCAAATCTGCCTACAAAAACTTGTAAAATATAACATCACGAGTACCAAGAGGTTTAAAAATATTGATAGATTTAATTGCTCTTTATGCTATAAATATATTTTTTACCATCAATAATTCCATTATACACTGCATATTAGATATATTATAAGAGAAATAATTACATATGAGGGCCTAAAAAATAAATGAATTAATTACATATAAGTGCACAAACAAAAAATCATTACACATAATGGCCACAAAATTTGAAAAATATTACAATCAAGGGACAAAATTTGTCGATTGTAAATTTTTAAAATTAAATATAACTTTCTTTTGACATTTAAACCGCTCTGCAGATTACGCGTCGCTCTGGTTATACCGACATCTGATAAATAATCTTTAAATATAGGGTTTTAAAATGCATCTAAGAATATCCGAACTTTGATGAACAAGATAATTTTTTAGCAATCATGAGAAAAATTTTTAATTTATAAGAATAAATCTACAACATTAGGTAGCTACAAAAAAAAACCCCCACACTAATCTGCTATAGAACTACCTACACTAAATTCTATCCTAATATTTTGATACACAAAAATTAATTCTATTTCGAATAGCCCACTGCATTTGCCTGATGCGTTTCTTGTTCGGTACATACAGGGTTAAGAGTTAATATTGGGGTTATTGTGATTTCTACTCTTAAGACACTATAAACAGAACTTACAATTCCATCACAATTTCTGCTATGAAGTACCGTAATAAAGAATTCTATTACAGAATTATTGTAATTTTTATTATATATAAGTTACCACACTAAATTTTGTTACTGCTATTCTGGTGATACCGTCTGTAGTTAATGTCAAGTTGGTTGCATTAGAGTTATCACAATTTCTATTATAAGTTACTGTGAAAATTCAACTATGATATGTAGTTGAGTTAGTTTGCATCAGAATTTTTGTGATTCTTACGATATTATCATAAAAAATTCTGTTATCGAACTTACTAACTCAGTACTCATTTCAACGACAGCTCACTTCACCGACATCACACCAAGTGACAATTTACTAAAAATACATACCAGCAACTAATAAAACCCCTATGTGATGTCGGCTAAGTGAACTTTCGGTGAAATGATTGTCGGTGAAGTGACCACCTTCCTAGAATTATTATAAGGTTTCAAAAAAAAATGCACAGTATTAAACTCGCGAATTGCTGAAAGTTATGTTACAATCAAAACCTTACTAGCTATTTCAGTGATATTTGATATTTATTGTGTAATTAAGGTTGAGTTTGCTTGTATCAGAATTAGTGCGGATATGCGAATAAAAAACGACTATTTCCCGTAAAGGTTTCATTTTTTTACAATTGCCAACTATTGCCCCGGTGACTCCTGCGATAATAGCCACGGAAAAACAAAGTAGCAGCATGAGATTTCTATTGTAAATTATTATAAACAATTATGAAACTTTCTCACTATTACAGTAACAATGAATGAGTAGTTTGTATCAGAACTACTATTATTTCTATTGTGAGTACGATAAAAAAATTTGTTACAAACTACTCGACACATAATATATAGTCAATATTGAATTAGTTTGCATTGAAATGATCATAATTTCTGTTAAGAATACTGAAAAATTCCTTCACAGAACTTCCCGCTATTCTGAAAACTACAATATGTGGTTAAGGTTGAGTTAGTTTACGTCAGAATATACTATCAATTTCTATCTTGAATTACTGTAAAATTCTGTTACAGACCTTTTTTGCATTCCAGTAACGTCAAAAAGATAAGTTGTTTGTATCGAAAATACTATTATTTCTATCAAGAATATTATAAAAAATTCTATTCAAACTTACTCGAATTAGTTTGCATTGAAACAATCGTAATTATGTCACGTGTTACTGTAAAAAATTTCCTTACAAATTTTTGCTCGCTAAAGTTGAACTAGGTTGCGTCCGAATAAATTGACGATTTTTATCGTGAATATGCGTAAAAAATTCTGTTGCAAAATTTCTCACAAAAAGATAAGTTAGTTTGTTCAAAACTACTATTATTCTATCGTAAATATTATAAAAATTCTGTTACAAACTTATTCGACACATAATATGAGTTAAGCTTGAATAATTTGCATTGAAACAAATCGTAACCTCTGTCAGGTATTACTCTAAAAATTTTCTTAAAGGGCTTGCTCGCTATTCCGATGACTATAGTATGTGGTTAAAAATAAATTATCGATTTCTATCATGAATTACTATAAAAAGATTCTATTTCATAATTTTCTCACCATTCCAGTAATGACAAAAGATGTGTTAGTTTGCATCGGAATTACTATTATTTCTATCATGAGTATTATAAAAAATTTTGTTACAAACTTACTCGAAAAATAATATGTAATTAAGGTTGAATTTGTTTGCATTGAAATGATCGTAATTTCTGATATGAATACTGTAATAAATTCCTTACAGAAGTTGCTTTGCTATTCTGATAACTACAGTATGTCGTTAAACTTGAATTTGTTTGCTTGTGAGTTGCAATAAAAAAATTATATTACAATCATTAATATTGTGGCAATGCACAGTATGTGATTCATTAACGCATGTTAATAAAATACCCATATCTTAGCAAACCTAATATCAAAGAATAAAGCATAATAAAGGCTCTGGTCGTTTTTTATTTTTAATTCACCATATCTCAATTTCATTGATTGTAATGATGTATGGTTTTGTTAAAAAAATTTATAGAATTTTTATCGTAAAATTATATAAAGTTGTAATTAGACTTTAAGTTAGAGTTAGGTCCCAATTAAAGTGAAAAATACTTACAAGGCGACTTTTTACCTCCTGAGTATTAAAATGTCCCTATATGAAATTGTTGAAAACTAAAATCTTAGAAATAAACTGGTAAGATTATAATTTAACATCCATATAATTATTTTGTAATTTACACTTTAACTTGATATTGAATAATTATTAGAAAATTAATATAATTTTTTATTTTAGCATTTATTTTGGATATACTAGCATAGCGGGCTTTCATTCTGATTGGATAATTTTTGTAGATCATTTCGTGATTTTACAAAATCTGATTGGCTTATAGATTTATATTAAGAACGAGCCGAAGTAAATATTTTGTAAGATTAAATAAAAAGATACACTTATTTAAATTTAAGAATTACAATGATTTATTATAGTACTTGGATCTAATGTTATACGAGTATAATTCTATTATTATTTATTATTATTATTATTATTATTATTATTTTATTAAAAAAAAATCTTAAATACGGAACTATCATTTTTTTATACAGTATTTAACTATTCATATTTTAACAAATGCTTTTGTAGATTTGCATATACAAAAAGTAACCCATTTTAATTTGACCTATTATTAATTAATAATCAAGAAAAAAAATAAGCATAATCTAAAATAATCTAAAAGATCTTTGACACAAATTTTGATTCGTGTTAACGATAAAATCCTTAAAACTAAATCACTTGCCAACAATAAATAATTATAGATAGAAAAATAATTAAATTAATATAAATAAATTAAAATAATTAATCAACTACAATAAGTAAAAGCACACGAAACTTGAACTTATCTTTTAACATTTCGACACCTTTCATCAATATCAATATCGTTGAACAACCATGATCTAAACATATTAATAATCTTGCGAAGACTCACAAGAGACCTAAATACAAAAAAAAAACATTAATAACCTTTTCTTTTTAGAAATTCGTTCAGTCTAAATAATTAAATTGAAAAAAAAACCTTTTTTTATAGCTATATAGTTCTCATGATTATTCCTCTGTTTTCATGTTTTTAAGCCCAATATGCTCTATACGCTATGTTTAATATTCAAACCCCACATATTCGACACTTATTTATATATTTTAACACCTTAATAACAATACTCCTCCACATTTCGACATTCACCTTTCTCAATGCACTAGATCTTAGGCTGACATACTAAAAGAAAGACAAGTAAAACAAATAAAAGCAAAAAAAAAAAAAACTTCGTTGCTTCATTTACCGATTTAACAATCCATACCTTTGTCTACTACCAAAAAAATAGTTCTTTATTTGAGTTCCTCTTGCTTGTCTACCAAGTATGGCATTTCAACATATTTGTTAACGTACACCCTATTCAAGGGTGAAATATGTTGCTTCTCATTTAACTTCCGAATTACTTCGCGGATTACCGAATTACTTTGACAGTTTATAAAGTAAGACGTGAACTTCCCAATTTTTTTTGTCTTACACTCTAGGAATACGTATTAGTGGCTCCGAATTCAATCTTGTGACAGAAAATCGTTACTTTAATAAGGCTTTCTTATGATAAGATGATCTTCAAAAATCAGCCAATCATAATAAAGCCCGCTATGCTGGATATACTTAATATTGTAGATAAAATATAAAGTTATATTTATGTAAAGTTATTTGGATAATTTGTACAAATTTATTATCTAAATTATAAATATTATTTAGAAATTATTTAATTAAATATTTAATTTTCAAGAACGATATTACAGAACCAGTGTTAATTAGCCATATAAAAAGTCAGATATATTTAAACTATCACATAATCGAGATCTTTAGTTACTTATTTATTTATTTTTAATAGTTTTATATTATTTATAAAAGCGAGGCTTTTTTTTTTTTTAATTGGAAACTGTAAATTGCATAATATTGCTATTTTAAATTTTTTGGCTTTTTTTTTAGTCGTAAAAACTGTAATGTTGATTAAATTTTACAGAATGAACCCTTAAAATTATAATTCAACTTCTAACTCTCCAGCCGATTACTTTTTTTCCGAAAAAAATAAGTTAATAGTGAAATTTCAAATGAATAAATTATCTTTTATAAATAGATATCAAGATTAAAACCTCTTTGCAATTTTTTGATAAAAAAAATAAAAAATTCACGTCAATACAGATAATAATCCCACCCCTCACCTCAGAACTGTAATATCCTTAAATTTTTGGGTACAATCTAAATTAGTAGTAATTATAATACCGATATGAATGACAGAAATACGTAAATATATTGCGCAGCACCTGTAAATATTGATATTATTTATTAATGCATAAATATCAAGCCAGCATTATGCATATGACCAGAATATATTAGCTGTCCTGAATTATAAAAATTATACTTCGCAGTCTCTTAAAAATTCTGCACGGCCTGTGCAAGCTACGCAGTGGCCCAATTCTTGATTATACGTAATCACAAGCCCCTTAAAATGGATTAAAAATGTTTCACAACATTCATTTGGCAGTATATATCGGAGATTAAAACACTAAAGTATTGTACGCACTAAATTTTGATCATTTTTTCAATATGATAGCATTACCGAACGAATGCTACTGGATGATATTTAGTAACCTCCGGTCTAATTATAATAATTTATTTTCATGCGCCCTTGTTAACCGTCATTGGTGTAGAATAGTTATACCAATATTGTGGAGCGATCCAAAAAAACATTTTGAAGATATAAGACTTATAAGAATATTCCTTTTAACGCTAAATGTTGAAGAACAAGCTCTATTAATTCCTTTTAAAATTACTCTTCCAAATCACCCAAAACCGTTATTTGAATATACAAGTTATATCACATGTGTTAGCAATGATTTGTATAATGGAATTAAATGTTGGCTTCATCCTGGTGGATTCAAAATAAGATGTGAGCTGGAAAATGCCATTCAATGTTCTTTGATTGCAATGTTCCTGCGAACTAGTAAGAATCTTAAACATTTAAGTCTTAATGAAATTATTTGTAATCGAATAATATCTGAAAGTCTTCATGAGAACACTACTGTTACCTCAATATGTTTATATTATGTCCGTGCTGGTTTTAAGTCAAAAGCAATAGACGAATTAACGAAGATCCATTACAAAAAGTTTACATTGACTTCTATAGACCTTTACAATAGTCTGAATAGTATTGAAGATATAAAGGTGTTAACAGAGTTTCTTTGCAAAAATACAACGTTGACTTCTTTGAATTTTAACTATAATAATATCGGGCCAGAAGGAGGAAAAGAATTAGCGTATGCACTTTGCCAAAAAAACGCTTCTCTGACTTCTTTGTACCTTTGGAATAATAAACTTGGATTAGAAGGAGTAAAAGCATTAGCAGATGCACTTTGCAAGAACACTACATTGACTTATTTGGATCTTAATTCTAATAATATTACACCAAATGGAGGAGAAATATTTGCAGATGCACTTTGCAAGAATGCCACACTGTCTTATTTGTGTCTTTATCGTAATTACCTTGGATCAAAAGGTGGAGAAGCATTAGCAAATGCACTTTGCAAGAATGCTACGCTGACTTCTTTAAATCTTGGTTTGAATAATCTCGGGTTAGAAGGAGCAAAAGCAATAGCAAATGCACTTTGCATGAACACGACACTAATTTCTCTAGATCTTAGTTTGAATAGTCTCAAATTAGAAGGAGCAAAAGCATTAGCAAATGCACTTTGCAACAATAATAACCTGAAAGAATTGAACCTTCGAAACAATCATCTTGAATCAGATGGAGGAAAAGTATTGTCAGAAGCATTTTGCAAAACTACTACACTGACTTCTTTGGATCTTCGAGATAATCATATTAATAATATTTCAATAAAATATTATTATTAGAATAGGCAATACATATTTCTACCATTGATTTAGTATTTCTATAGTTATTAGTAACATTAATGGCATTAATTACATTATTATAATATTATTAGAAAAAAGTAATTTGCTGCTAATGTAGTCTTATAATTCGCCAATTATTTGGTAATATTGTATATGTGCAGTATGTTACCAATTAGAAATAAAAGAGTCCATTTGATTTTGCAATAATATTATAAAATTATAAAGAAACGAATAAGTATGTGCTTTTTATAATAAAAATGACATTTTGCAAGTAAAAATAACTTGCTAAAGAAGAAAGTAAAATTTAAATTTATAAATGAATACCTAAATTTAGTAGGTTTGCAATGATGGTCGTAATATAGTTGAAGGCATATTTGAATTCCATATAACTGGATTTATAATGACATATTCATAGATTTATAAAATTATATTGACCACAATTATCAATATGTTTGCATTGTAAAAAAAATAAATTTTTTTGTTATTTCTTAAGCAAAACTCATTGTTCAAATTAATTCACTTTGACTTTTTATTTTAACAAACAAAATTCCATGAATTTTTATTTGGTATTTTAGTGAAAATGGTTGTTTACTTAGTATATATGAACAATTTATATACATTTGATTAACTTATTTCTTTTCCTGTATTAACTAGAATAATATTCAATAGATAATAATTATGTTTTGTGTAAAGTCTGTTCAAATTCAGATGATACAGGTAACGTCAAACATGGTTTCTATCTGTAATGAGCCGAATATTCTGAACAGATTACACAAAAAATCCATACAGATGGCCAGCAAAATGCATATTTGAACTTATTAGACAGTTTGAATAGATTGAATGGATTGAACAGCTGATTTACGATCCACATAGTTCAAGATCAGAGACTGATCACAGAGAGGAAAAATATTAGGAAATGTACTTTGCAAGAACACCACATTGACTCCTTTGTGCCTTCAGGATAATAAACTTGGATCTGAAGGAACAAAAGCATTAGCAAATGCACTTTATAAAAATACTATGCTACTTCTTTATATATTAATACTAATGATATTGGGCTAATAGGATGAGAAATATTAGCAGATGCATTTTGCAAAAACACCACGCTGACCTATTTGACTCTTGGTTTTAATGATCTTGGACCACAAGGAGGAAGAGGAAAAGTATTGGCAGATGCAATTGCAAGAACACTACGCTTACTTCTTAGATCTTAGTAGGAATAATCTTTGATCGGAAGCAGCAAATGCATTGGCAAATGCGCTTTGCAAGAATAATACTCTAAAAGAATTGAACCTTCAAAGAAATAATCTTGAATCAGATAGAGAAAATATTGCCAGGTGCACTTTGGAAAAATACTGCACTGACTTCTTTGGATCTTCGATATAATAATGTAAATGTGATCATAAAGTCAAACAATCAAGCTATCATAATCAATTAACCAGAATAGGCAATTCCATTGCCTTAATTTTAATTTCAAATTTCTGTAGTTATTAATCACATTAATAATATTATAATAATGTAGTAAAATGCATTATTGCTGCTAATGTAGTCATTTTGTTCGCTCAGTATTGTATACTTATTTTACCGATTAGAAATAAATGTGATCCATTTGTTTTTACAATATTATAAATATTATAAAAGTTATGAGGAAATGAAAAGGAATTGTTGCTGACAAGCTGTATCACAAATGCAAAATTAAAAATTCTTCAAGTTTTATATTCTATTTAATCAAACCTATGTACGGTCACTATGTAATTTTACCTGATCAAATTTTTAATCAGCGAAATTAAAAATGATTGACTAAAATAACATTTTCTTCAATTACTTATAAAGAAAAGTATAAAATTCTAAAAGATTCTTCTGAATATTGCGCTTCTTTTTTCTAATTTCTTTTGAGTGAAATCTCTTCATAAGAACTATCTCTAAAAGTTACGCTCGATTTTTGCAAAAGCTCTAGTAAATTTTTTTGGTTGTACTTATTGTACGATTTTTTTTAATAAATTGTATATTCTATTAGTTGAACACCTAAAATTTACATATTAGCATAAAATATTCGAACGTAACTTTGTTGTTTGACACTATATTGACATATTGTGAAAATTTCCAAGCAATTCCTTGTCTTTTTAGTGAGTTGAATCGTTTTGAAATTTTAACAAATATATTAAAATTATTGTTATATCGATATGTATCAATAGTGATAACAATTGTTTTTTCGTTAACATGAAAATCTGTAATATGGAGTGCTCCGTATTAAAAGGGCCCATTTTTACATTTATCTTAACTGATTTTCGGACTGATCCGGGATTAATTAAATTTCCCGATTTTGATTGGTTAAAGACGGCATGTAACTATCGGATAATCTCGTGACGTGTTGGCTCTACACAGCCTCATGTAATTTTTCTTTTTACATTATCTTGATTTTTTATTATGCAAATCGACTTTCATTAATAATTGAAAAATATCAGTCATGTCAAAATTTAAATGAATTTGATAAAAACTCATTTTTCAAAAAATTGTAAAAATGGGCCCTTTTAATACGGAGCACTCCATATATTCAATTCTATAGTTACTTTAGAGTTGCCTGCCGTAATTAATTACAACCTTTACGACATATAGGTTGTAATATTACAACTTGTTAAAAACAATTACGGCAGGCAACTCTAGTTACCTTACATAGTTTTGATCACTTAGTCCGTTTATCACCCTAATTATATATGTATTAATTTTATAATAATATTACTGGCTATTTGCATATCGGCAGATTTTTAATAGTAAATTCCAAAAATCCGCCGACATGGAATTCCTAAATTCATATGTTTATGCTGCAGTCTCATTTTTCATTTATCTCATTCTCTTTTAATTTCAGTTCTAATCTTGTTCTTGTTTTTCAGATTGATAAGTTATATTTATTATTCCAAAATTTTTTAAAAAAATTATATGATATCATTATGATAAAAATCGTTACTATAAAAATGGCCATTGCTAAAAAATAAATAGCCAATTTTGGATCAAGTCAACCAGAAATGCCGAAATCGCTTATTCTTCCTGGAAAAAGGTCCATGAGAGTGAAGCATAAAAATATTCCAGAAACAAGCGCCAGAGAACAGGCGATAAACCTTTTAGATTATTAATTTAAAGTCTTTTCAAAAAAGTAGTTATGGAAATAAGAATCCAAAAAAAGGCATGAATGCAACTATGGCATTAGCAATTGCTGCCTGAGTAAAAGACTAAATCTAGGCCAATATCACCGGTTGTAATATTACTACTGCATTGTTAAGTGTAGAGATGCGCATGTTATTATGAAATACGCATTTTCCCATCACTAGTTAAATGGAATTGGATGAAGAATCGGCATTGATTTCAGTAATCTATATAAACATTCTTATTAAAAAAAAGAATAAAGGAATATAGCGAAAAATAATTTCTTTGAAAAATGAAGACATGGTTATTTCAATTGCAAATGAAAAACTACAAAATGTTATATATCTTGATGTCTGAGAGTAAATAATTATGTAAGATCAAATTGTGCAACTTTCGCTTAAAGTACTCTTACCGATGTTTATGATTTAATCTTGGCAAAATAGAACTTAAGAGTATAAACTTTTATAGATTTTTGAATATCAACAAAATTAAATTAGCTATAGGCTGTAATAATCCTATATGTAATTGATCTAATTAATCAATTAATTCTGGCTTAGTGGAGCAATTGATTAATTCCTCCCACTTCTTACAGGCAAATTTTAATTTTTGTCTACAAATATTTAGTAAATGTGACATCGCGAATGCCAGGAATGCTTAAAATATTAATAGATCTAATTACTTTTTATGCTTTAAAATCCCTATAAAAAAGTGGTCCGGGTGCGGTACGGAATGGTGTCTGGAATACACGAAATGGCATGGTCAGAGTGATACGTACGGGCGCGTCCACGGAATGGCACGGTAAAGTGGTACGGAAATTACGACAGGAGGTGGCACGTAATGTCACGTCATACGTAGTGGAATTCATTTTATGGAATGATACGTGTCAAAGGTTGCTGTTTCACGAAGAGCGAAAATCAATATTAAAAAAATTGCGGTGACTCCTTTTCTCTTTTAATCGAATTGATTTTAGCCTCAAATAATTTGATTTTTGTCTTCCATGCTTCGCAGGCGGCCTTTAAAGTTTTACAACCTGCAGTTGGTTTTCTTCTTTCAACTTCGATTCGATTCGACCCATTCTTTTCAGCCCTTATCCGATATCTCATAATTTCGCTAATGAAACTGCTCTGGATGTCTTATCAAACAAAATTCCTTACAAAATTTTGATACCTGTGCAGTTGGTTTGTTCATATTATATTGTTAGTTGATATAAAATTATGTAATCTACTTGTATGTATTTTTTTTATCACGGTGGTATAGCACGTTAATTCACATTAATTACCCATGCTAAAACCCGTGCCATTTGGACTAGTAAAGTGTTGCAAAACCAGAGTCATTAACGGTCCAATTAGTGCGGGTATACGGTCCAAAAATCCGTGCCAATCCAAGCCTCATGCTTACAAAATCCGGGCTTAATCCGTGCCACCAAAACCCGTGCCATTCCGCCGCCAACCTTTATCTTTACGGTACATTTTTCTTATAGGGAATATATTTACCATTATGTATATTAGATATATTATATAATTTACATTATTACAGGGGGCTACCAGTGCATTGTGGACACTTTTTAAAAATTTATACCAAGCTGAATAAATATAATATCAAGCTAAAAATTCTATAAAATGTTTATTAAATCTAAGGCTTTTAAATAAAAAAATTTTAAAATAATTAAGATAATACAAAATTGTGTAATTTTACACTAGTACGAAGCTAGTAATATTAAAAAAATTATTAAATTATATTTTATAGTAAAAATTAATTTTTATTAAATAAACTATATTTTTAATTTTATAAAGTTATTTAATATAACAAATTATATATAATTTGAAATTTTTATAATTTTTTAAAAAATTTTAAATTTTTTGTGAATTATTAAAGTAAAAGTTAAAATATTAATTTAAATCAATTAATTTTAAAAGCAATAATTTTTATTGCTATATATAGTAATTTTATAAATATTTTTTAAAATTATATAATTTGTTATATTAAATAATAGAAAATAACTAATAATCACCATAGGTGATTATCACCTGTGATCTACTATGCATAAAAAAATAAACAAAACAAACAAAACTTTTATTAAAAAAAATTAAATCTCTTTAATATTAGGGTAAGGGTAAAGGTTAAAGATTAGGGTAGGGCTTTGTATAAGTAAAATTTAGCAAGGAATTTTTTTTGTATAAAAAAAAGTAGTTTCATAGACAAAATTTTAGGTTAGAAGAAACTTTAGCAGTTTTTTAAAAATTTTTTTGTTTTTGTTACACAAAATTGATCTACATGTTACACCTTTTCCTGAATTTTAATTGGCAAATTAACTACATGTAATAATCACCTGTGGTGTAAATTAGTAATTTCCTAAATAATATTATTTAAAAAAAATTAATTTATTTAATAAAAAATTAAGTTTATATATTACTATATTTAGTAATTCTATTTATTATATAAGTTATATTAAAATTACTAATTTCATACTAGTATAACATTACACAAATTTGTGTTATCTTAATTATTTTAAAAACTACTGCATAGAATTTTATAATTTTTTTTATTTAAAAACCTTATATTTAATAAACATTTTATATAATTTTTAGCTTGATATTATATATTTAGCTTGGTATAAATTTTTAAAAAGTGTTCACAATGCATTGGTAGCCCCTGTAGATATAATGGATATAGTATAACCAATAGATCATATATTATTCTAATAAAACAAAAACAAAGCCCTGCCCTTAAAAAAGAAGCTACAAGACTAACTATAAAAGACAAAATCTACATTATCTGCAATAAAATCAGCTGATCTCGCAATAATAACCACTCTATCACTTCGTTGATGAGCTTAATATTGTTTCTTGGATTATTCCTTATACTTACAGGCAAATTTGTCTACAAAAACTTGTAAAATATAACATCACGAGTACCAAAAGGTTTAAAATATTGATGGATTTAATTGCTCTTTATACTATAAAATATATTTTTTATCATCATAATTCTAAAAAATGAATTAATTACATATAAGGGCACAAACAAAAAATCATTACACATAATGGCCATAAAATTTGAAAATATTACAATCAAGGGTCCAAATTTGTCAATTATAAATTTTTAATATTTAATATAATTTTCTTTTGACATTTAAACTGCTATGCAGATTACACATCGCTTGCTCTGGTTATACAGACATCTGATAAGGAATCTTTAATATAGGGTTTTAAAATGCATCTAAGATATACCTGAACTTTATTACTTTGATAAATAAGATAATTTTTTTAGCAATTATGAGAAAAATTTTTAATTTATAAGAATACATCTACTACATTAAGTAGTTACAAAAAAAAAACTTAACTAATCTGCTATAGAACTACCTACACTAAATTCTATCCTAATATTTTAATACACAAAAATTAATTCAATTTCGAATAGACCACTGCATTTGCTTAACACGTTTCTTGATCGTTACATACAGGGTTAAGTTAATAATGGAGTTATCATGATTTCTATTTTTAAGCACTATAAAAGATTCTACTACAGAACTTACCATTCCATTATAATTTTTGCTATGAAGTACCATAATAAAGTATTCTGTTACAGAATTATTGTAATTTTTATTATATATAAGTTACCATACTAAATTTTGTTACTGCTATTCTGGTAATACCGTTTGTAGTTAATGTCAAGCTAGTTGCATTAGAATTATCACAATTTCTATTATAAGTTACTGTGAAAATTCAACTATAATATGTAGTTGAGTTAGTTAACATCAGAATTTTTGTGATTCTTATGATATATTATCATAAAAAATTCTGTTATCGAACTTACTAACTCAGTACACACAGCATTAGAATTATTATAAGATTTCAAAAAAAATTGCTTAGTATTAAACTCGCGAATTGCTGAAAAGTTATGTTACAAAACCTATTTCAGTAAAATTTGATATTTATTATGTAATTAAGGTTGAGTTTCTTGTATCAGAATTATTGAAATTTCTATTGTAAATTATTATAAATAATTCTGTTATGGAACTTTATCACTATTACAGTAACAATGAATGAGTAGTTTGTTTCAAAACTACTATTTTTTCTATTGTAAGCAGTGTTTAAAATTCAAATTTGGTTTTATGTTCTCAAAAAGAACATTATTAATTTCTTGATGTTTTTAGAAAATTTTAATGTTCTTTATGTAAGAAAATTAAATTTTTTTTAATATTAAAAGAATTTATTGAATGTTCTCAAATAGAGGACATATTTTAATAATTTATGTTTCTAAAAATTGTGTAATGTTCTCTAAGAACACTGAGAACATTGAATTTTAAACACTGATTGTGAGTACTATAAAAAATTTGTTACAAACTACTCGACCCTAATATATAGTCAATATTGAATTAGTTTGCATTAGTTGGGCAACAAAATGAACATATCTAAAACTAGTTTCAGTTTTGGTATAATCTGAAAACCCCAAATTTCAAAACTCTGAAACTATAATCCGAAACTTCTCAAATCTATATTTAAAAGTTTGAAAATTTATAATATATAATTTATATTAGGGAAATTCTATTTTGACCTGGGTTAAAGTGACCCCTCTTAGAATTTAGGGTTAGTGTGAGCTGGAATTATGTGGAATTATGTTAATAATAGCTGTATTTTTATATTAACAAACCTCTAGCCAGCATGAACATAATTCTGGTTATTATTAATATAATTCCAGCTCACACTAACCCTAAATCTAAGAGGGGGGTCACTTTAACTCAGGTCAAAATAGAATTGGCCTTTATATTAATTTATAATATATTGATATATTATTTAATAAATCATATAAATAATTAAATTTTATATATAAATATATAAGAAGAAATATATTAATAAATAAATAAAAAATAAAATACATAATATGAATAAATATTTTATATTATATATATTTGAGATAAAAACCTTAATTAAGGAAAAAAACTCAATACATATCAGATATGATATAAACAGATAATTTTAATAAAAACATAATTATTTAATATTTAATAATAATATTTCATCAATATCATTAAGATATTTTTGTGCTAATTCATTTGGATTATAATCTTCTTGATCTTCTAAAACTTGAATAAAATTATTTAAATCAGTTTCATCATCTAAATTTTCTATAATTTTTTGATATCTGTATATTGAAAAATACATTTTCTAAATCCATTAATTTTAATAAATCTGCAGTCATACCTAGTGTTTAAAATTTGATGTTCTCAGTGTTCTCAGAGAATATTTAACAATTTTTATAAACATGAATTATTGGAAATGTTCTCTATTTGAGAACATTTAATAAAATTTTTTAATATTAAAAAATTTTTGATTTTCTAATACTGAGAATATTAAAAAATTTTGCGAACATTAAAATTTTAAAAATAATTTTTTGAGAACATAAAATCAAAATAGAATTTTAAACAGTGGTTATACCTCTTTATAATCACCCTATATACTCATAACATATAAAAACCTTTTTATAATCACACCTATAATTAGGCCTATAATAATTACTAATTAATATATAGCAAAAGACTTCTATATAAGCACACCCCTTTATAAGAACATTTTTTTAAAAAAGTTTCTATGGTCCAAAAAGTGTGATTATAAAGAGGTATGACCGTATATCCTCCCACATAGTTCCTTCTTCTTTATCTAAGTCAAATTTAATCTGAACTAGTTTCGGGTTTCGGATAAGGTTTCGGGTTTCGGATGAGGTTTCGGAGTTTCGGATGAGGTTTCGGAAACTATAATCCGAAACCCGAAACTTTCGGATTTAGCAAAAATATTTCGGTGCAACTCTAGCTTGCATTGAAATGATCATAATTACTGTAAGAATACTGAAAAATTCCTTCACAGAACTTCCGCTATTCTGATAACTACAATATGTGGTTAAGGTTGAGTTAGTTTACGTCAGAATATACTATCAATTTCTATCTTGAATTACTGTAAAATTCTGTTACAGACCTTTTTTGCATTCCAGTAACGTCAAAAAGATAAATTGTTTATATCGAAAATACTATTATTTCTATCAAGTATATTATAAAAAATTCTATTACAAACTTACTCGAATTAGTTTGCATTGAAACAATCGTAATTCTGTCACGTGTTACTGTAAAAAATTTCCTTACAAATTTTGCTCGCTAAAGTTGAACTAGGTTGCGTCCGAATAAATTGACGATTTTTATCGTGAATATGCGTAAAAAATTCTGTTACAGAAATTTCTCACAAAAAGATAAGTTAGTTTGTTCAAAATTACTATTATTCTATCGTAAATATTATAAAAATTCTGTTACAAACTTATTCGACACATAATATGTAGTTAAGCTTGAATAATTTGCATTGAAACTAATCGTAACCTCTTTTAGGTATTACTCTAAAAATTTTCTTAAAGGGCTTGCTCGCTATTCCGATGACTATAGTATGTGGTTAAAAATAAATTATCGATTTCTATCATGAATTACTATAAAAAGATTCTATTTCATAATTTTCTCACCATTCCAGTAATGACAAAAGATGTGTTAGTTTGCATCGGAATTACTATTATTTCTATCATGAGTATTATAAAAAATTTTGTTACAAACTTACTCGAAAAATAATATGTAATTAAGGTTGAATTTGTTTGCATTGAAATGATAGTAATTTCTGATATGAATACTGTAATAAATTCCTTACAGAAGTTGCTTTGCTATTCTGATAACTACAGTATGTCGTTAAACTTGAATTTGTTTGCTTGTGAGTTGCAGTAAAAAAATTATATTACAAACATTAATATTGTGGCAATGCACAGTATGTGATTCATTAACGCATGTTAATAAAATACCCATATCTTAGCAAACCTAATATCAAAGAATAAAGCATAATAAAGGCTCTGGTCGTTTTTGTATTTTTAATACACCATATCTCAATTTCATTGATTATTAATGATGTATGGTTTTGATAAAAAAATTTATAGAATTTTTATCGTAAAATTATAAAGTTGTAATTAGACTTTAAGTTAGAGTTAGGGCCCAATTAAAGTTAGGGTTAGTGAAAAATACATACATGGAGATTGTTTACCTCCTGAGTATTAAAATTGTCCTATATGAAATTGCTGAAAATTAAAATCTTAGAAATAAACTGATAAGATTATTATTTTCATTCCCTATAATTATTTTGTAATTTACACTTTAACTTGATATTGAGTAATTATTAGAAAATTAATATAATTTTTTATTTTAGCATTTATTTTGGATATACTTATTGTATATAAAATATAAAGTTAAATTTATGAAAGTTATTTTGATAATTTGTACAAATTTATTATCTAAATTATAAATATTATTTAGAAATAATTTAATTAAATATTTAATTTTCAAGAACGATATTACAGAACCAGTGTTAATTAGCCATGTAAAAAGTCAATATTTAAACTATTACATAATCGAGATCTTTAGTTACTTATTTATTTACTTTTAATAGTTTTATATTATTTATAAAAACGAGGCTTTTTTTTAATTGGAAACTGCAAATTGCATGATATTGCTATTTTAATTTTTTAGCTTTTTTTTTAGTCATTAAAACTGTAATGTTGATTGAATTTTACAGATGAACCCTTAAAATTATAATTCAACTTCTAACTCTCCAGCCGATTACTTTTTTCCGAAAAAAATAAGTTAATAGTGAAATTTCAAATGAATAAATTACCGGTATCTTTTATAAATAGATATCAAGATTAAAACCTCTTTGCAATTTTTTGATAAAAAAAAAAAATTCACGTCAATACCTATAAATTAATCCCACCCCACAGAACTGTAATATCCTTAAATTTTTGGGTACAATCTAAATTAGTAGGAATTATAATACCGATATGAATGACAGAAATACGTAAATATATTGCGCAGCACATGCATCCTGTAAATATTGTTATCGTGTAAATTCATATGATCATGAAAAAATTTCTTATTGTTATTTTTTTATGTTATTACGTAAGCACAACAATCCCAAATTAAAACTCAGTTAGCCAATCACAACTTTTAAATCATGATCATAATTGCACGATAACATCGATATTGGATCATGCGATGATAAATATCACATAATTTGTTCTGTTGGAACAAATGATTGGTCGAAACGTGCCGCTACGCGGCACGTGTCAGCCAATCATTTGCTCCGACAAAACAAATTTCATGATATTAATCGTTGCATGACCAATATCTTATAATTATTATTAATGCATAAATATCAAGCCAGCATTATACAGACTGACCAGAATATATTAGCTGTCCTGAATTATAAAAATTATACTTCGCAGTCTCTTAAAAATTCTGCACGGCCTGTGCAAGCTGCGCAATGGCCCAATTCTTGATCACAATACCCTTAAAATGGATTAAAAATGTTTCACAACATTCATTTGGCAGTATATATCGGAGATTAAAACACTAAAGTACTGTACGCACTAAATTTTGATCATTTTTTCAATATGATAGCATTACCGAACGAATGCTACTGGATGATATTTAGTAACCTCCGGTCTAATTATAATAATTTATTTTCATGCGCCCTTGTTAACCGTCATTGGTATAGAATAGTTATACCAATATTGTGGAGCGATCCAAAAAAACATTTTAAAGATATAAGACTTATAAGAATATTCCTTTTAACGCTAAATGTTGAAGAACAAGCTCTATTAATTCCTTTTAAAATTACTCTTCCAAATCACCCAAAACCGTTATTTGAATATACAAGTTACATTACACGTGTTAGTAATGATTTGTATAATGGAATTAAATGTTGGCTTCATCCTGGTGGATTCAAAATAAGATGTGAGCTGGAAAATGCCATTCAATGTTCTTTGATTGCAATGTTCCTGCGAACTAGTAAGAATATTTGTAATCCAATAATATCTGAAAGTCTTCATGAGAACACTACTGTTACCTCAATGAGTTTAGATTATGTCCATTTCGGTTTTGAGTCAAAAGCAATAGACGAATTAACGAAGATCCTTAATAAAAATTCTACATTGACTTCTATAGACCTTTCTAATAATCGAATTGGTATTGAAGGTGGGAAGGTATTAGCAAAGGTACTTTACAAGAATACCACGTTGACTTCTTTGAAGTTTAACCATAATAATATCGGTCCAGAAGGAGGAAAAGCATTGGCGTACGCACTTTGTCAAAACACTACGCTGACTTCTTTGAATCTTCGATATAATCATGTTGGATTAGGAGGGAAAGCATTAGTAGATGCACTTTGCAAGAACACAACATTGACTTCTTTGGATCTTAGTTGTAATAATCTTGGGCCAGAAGTAGGAAAAAATCTAGCGAGCGCTCTTTACAAGAACACTACAATTACTTTTTTGTGTCTTTATGGTAATTATTTTGGACCTGAAGAAGGGAAAGCATTTGCGGGTGCACTTTGGAAGAATACTACGTTAACATCTTTGAATCTTGGAGGTAATAACCTTGGATCAGAGGGAGTAAAGGCATTAGCAGATGCACTTTGCAAGAACACTACATTGACTTCTTTATATCTTTGGGGTAATAAACTTGGATTGGAAGGAGAAAAAGCATTAGTAGATGCACTTTGTAAGAACACCACATTGACTTATTTGAACCTTAATTCTAATAATCTTGGACCAAAAGGAGGAGAAATATTTGCAGATGCACTTTGCAAGAATACTACACTGACTTATTTGTGTCTTTATCATAATGATCTTGGATCAAAAGGTGGAGAAGCATTAGCAAATGCACTTTGCAAGAATGCTACGCTGATTTCTTTAGATCTTAGCTTGAACAATCTCGGATTAGAAGGAGCAAAAGCATTGGCAAATGCACTTTGCAAGAACGATACCTTGAAAGAATTGAACCTTCAAAGTAATAATCTTGGATCAGATGGAGGAAAAGTATTGTCAGATGCACTTTGCAAAAATATTACTCTGACTTCTTTGGATCTTAGTAATAATAATATTAATGTGATTGTGAAGTCAAACAATCAAGATATTATTATATTTCAATAAAATATGATATCTATTTCTGCTATTGACTTAGTGTTCTATAGTTATTGGCCACATTAATGGCACCAATTATTATAATCAGTGATGTCACTTGGCCATTTGGCCGGCCATTGACCGCGGCAAATGGCCGAGGCCAAAAGGCCAAAAATATAAATTTCATTTTTGGCTGAAACGGCCAAATAAAGCTAGTAATCTGATTGGTCCAATATTAATACATGTTTATTACTAATTAATTATATAACTTTAAGCATTTAAAGATATAGCTAGAATGAAGTTTATTTATATGCTTTACATGCTTTTTAATTTCATGCTTTAACCAGGCCCAGATTTAGCTATCTTTAATAAAATAAATCATTCAATATTTAAAATAAATAATAGATTAAGGGTTTTAGAATTAAAAAAAAAATAGCATATTTTGGAATAAATAAGAATTTAAAAAAATCTTATTTATGTATTAAAATTTTGAAATTGGAAATGAAATTGGAGTATTTAAAACTTCTATTTGACGAAATAAGTAAAAGTTTTTATTGCGTAAATCAACTATTTAATAATAACAAAATATATAGTAAATAATAAAACTTTGACAATTACATACTAAACCTTCACTCAAAAAATAATTACTATTAAACCTTTGCCCAAATTATTTTTTTATATAACTAACTGAACCTTAGCTAGTGATGGGCCACGCGCGGGATCCGCGCGGGATCCCGCGCGGGATGCGCGGGATTTTTACTATAAGATTATTTGGCCTGCATTAGCATATCATCTGGCCCGCATTAACAAATTATCCGGCCTGCTTTAACATAAGTGGGCCAATGATTAATTAGTATTTGATGTACATAAAAATATTATGCACGCGTTAACTTTTTATTTGTTTCTCGTTCGCACATATATACGTACGTACAGAGATAATGCGCAAATTGTACGCTGAAACAAATTTTTTAAATTGTCATTATTAATAAAATGGGAATCTAGACTTTTAATCTTGCATAAATAATATCAAGAAAATTGTGTACCATATGGGTAAAATTATCCAATTTCAGTGATTATTTAATATGAGTGATAAGGTAAATAAAATTCGAGCCAATCATTTATGTGATATTAGATGATTATTGTGTATAAAAGTGACTATTTTAATAAGCCCGATTATGAATTTCTTATGAGTCGTTTATTGTACGTATATAACCTGGTTACCTATAAATTTTTGTACGTATGTACCTGATCACTTATAATTTTAGTACATTTATACCTGATTATGCGCCTGATTACTTATAAATTTTTATACGCTTATATGATTTGATCGCTTTGTTGCCATTATAATTTTTGAATATATCTTTATATAATAGTATTTAAAAACAAATTGAGAAAATTAAGGCAAATCTGAATTAATAAATTTAATAATTATAAGATTTAGATGTTTTAAATGTAGGCAAAATCTATAAAAGCATTTTTATTTTAATAAATGCAGTAAGATTTATAAGAAATGATTATTATTTTAATGAGAAATAACATTCCTAGCGGTGATTTATATATATATATTTATTTATCGTGAAAAAATCAGAACCTCTACTCGATCCCGCGAATCCCGCGCGGATCCCACGCGGGATTTTAAAAAAATCGGGATTTGCCCATCACTAACCTTAGCTAACTTACTTACTAAACCTTACTTATTAAACCTTCGCTTAAATCATTGTTTATACAACTCGCTGAACCTTTGCTTAAATTATTTATTAAATTTTCACTTAAGTAGTTTTTCTATATAACTTACTAAACCTTTGCTCAAATTATACTAAACCTTTGCTTACTATACCTTTGCACAAATTACCTTTGCTCAAATTACTTATTAAACCTTTGTTCCAATTATACTTTTATATAATTTTCTAAATCTTTGCTTAAATTACTTTTTTATATAGCTTATTAATTTTCAGTTAAATTATTTTAATATAACTTAATAAATTTTCGCTTAAATTATTTTTTATATAACTTATTAAACTTTCGCTTGGATTTTTTTTTATATAGCTTAACAAGTATTACTTAAGTTATCATTTATATTACTGTAATATGCTTTCATACAGTATTTTTATACACTTTTCTTTTTTTATTACTATTTAGAGAAATTTGGCCGTTTGGCCATTTGGCCATTTGGCCATCGGCCAATGGCCATATCGGCCAAATAATTTTATTTGGCCTGGCCAATTGACATTCAACTTTGGCCGTAAAATTTTGGCCAAATTATTTTGTATTGGCCGTTGGCCAATTAAATTTTTGTTTGGCCGATTAAATTGCCATCACTGATTATAATAGTGTTATAAAAAAGCACTATTGCTGCTAATTTAGTCTTATCACTCGCCAATTTTTGCCAATATTGTATATGTATGCTACTAATTAGAATAAAAGAACCTAGTTGATTTTGCAATAATATTATAAAACTTTGAAGAAACGGATAGGAATGAGCTTTTAGATAATAAAAATGGCATAGTTCAAGTAGAGATAATTTGCTAAGAAATGAAGGGAAGGTAAATTTATAAATTTTTTTAAATGAAGATCAGGAGAAATATAAAATTTTAGTTTTTTTGTTTATTTTTTAAAAAAACATACATATCTCAAAATTGAAACTCTATTCTAATACAATCTAACGGATTTATAATTTGCATATTCATAGATTTTATAATTATGTTGTCCACAATTATCAAAATATTTGCTTTTAAGATTTATATAAAAAAAAGCTTTTAATATTCTCTTAAGAAGAACTTCATTGTTTATATTCATTCATATATTTTTATTTTTCAAACAAATCCCTGAATTTTTATTGGTATTTTAGTAAAAATGCTTTATTTACATAGTACATGAACCAATCTATATACTTTTGATAAATAAAGGAGCTACATATTAGCCTTTTTTTTTCTAGCATAACTAGAATGTTATAATTATGTTTAATAGTAATATCTATTCAATTCCAGATAATATTGATTACGCTAAACCAGTTCTTCTGAACGGATTACACAAAAGTCTGTCAGATGGTCAGCAAAATGCATATTGAACTAATTAGACAGCTTGAATAGATTGAACAGATTGAACAGTGGATTTACACATGATTCTTATCAATTAAACAGTTTATCATAAAGATGCTGTAAAAATTAAACTAAAGTATTGTAATAATTTATGAAGTCGATTTATTTACATGAAAGATTTAATAAATTTAACATACAGGTTCCAACTAAACTTTTTTTGACAACCCAAACCATGTGATAATTAGTATAAATTGACTTTAATCTACTTAATTCCTTATCGTTATATCAAAATTAATTAAATTATATAATGCAAATCTTCAACATGGTTTGGTTTACCATGGATGGCAATTACAATTGAACAGACTTGTGAATTTAGAATAATTGGTCTGTGATCTAATAATTCAAAGCAATTTGCCAATGCTTCAGCTGAAACTTTCGGATTTGGCCGGACGAAATTTCTAAACCTAGTTTCGCTAGAAGCCCGAAATTCGAAACTTCTGAAACCTCCGAAACTGAGCAAAACTTCTAAACTTCCAAACTTCCAACCCTTCTAAACATCCGAAATTGCGAAACTTCCAAAATATCTGAAACCAATAACCATTAAATTTCATATTAGTGACGCCTGACGAAATGACGAAACCTGATGAAACATAAGTTTCGTCAAGTTTCGTCATTGACAAAACTTATGGTTTTGTCAGGTTTCGTCATTTCGTCAGGCATCACTAAAAAGTATGTATTAATAGATTTCGGAAATAGGTAGGATCTTAAAATTTGAATTTCTGGCATATAATAGCATGGCCTTTACCAATTTTGCAGGCTAAATCGAAACTTCTGAAACTGTCTTCGGAACCAATAGAAAATAAAATCACGAGAATTCTCATCATGTGAAATAGCAAGCATTTGAACCGTTTTTATTCATTAAGTTTTGAATAGTTTGGATTCCTTTTTTTTTATTCACGAAAGGTCATGAGTTTATGGGATATATATATATTCTATTTAAGAAAGGTTTGTCGCAAGTTTGCAGGATACATTTTTTCTTTTTTATTTATTCAATTTCATTGCAAGTTTGCGGGATATTTTTTATTTATTTATTTACTTATTTATTTCTTTATTTTAATTTTGATTTTTATTTATTTTTATTTATCATATTTGCTAAATTTTGAAAGTTTCGAAGTGTTCACACAATTTCAGAATTTTAAAGTTTCGGTTTCGTCCAGTTTCGGAGGGTTTCACCTATTTGGAGATTTCAGAAGTTTCAGTAAATTCGGAAGCTTCAGATTTTGGGTGATAACGAAACTCTAGGTCCGAAGTGTTTTGGACTTTGGGGAGGTTTCGGCCAAAACACTGATTTGCACAGTATGATTCCCCGAAAGTTAGTTCCCCACCAGCTCATTTTTCGCAATATCTCTGCCTTGAGTCTTCAAAAATAGTGGCATATTTCGAATTTTATTACGCAAGAGTTTGAGTTCACATGCATTGAAATTTTTTGTAACACATATGTACATAGATTTATTATGAGATCATGTACGTACGAATTAAAACAAAAGATTAATTCCAACACGATTTAAAGTATAAAAGCCTTATATTTGGATCGAAATTACCGAATTTAATTTCTTGTTAAGAAAAAAATATTATAAGTATCCTTTAAATAATTAGTATGTTGGTTATAAATAAATTCATCTTCCCTATAAGAAAAGTGGTCCGGGATCGCACGGAAAAACAGTGTATAGGCACGTGGTCGAGTGGCACGTGCTATGGGTCGGGTTTGCACGTGCGTGGTTCGAGTAGGCACGGGAATCGGCGGCCATGTTGATCCGCCTTTTGTAGCAGTTTACTAAGCCAATTGACACGTGCGATGGCACGTGAGTGGAACGGGTAAGTAAATATAAATTTATGGTCCACTTTCCAATAGACATTTTATTAGAAGAGGACCGGATAATAGTTGAAGTATGTACATATCTGGAAGCTAAAGCAACTGCCAATGTGTAAAATCT
The DNA here is from genome assembly GCA_003550325.1 of Gigaspora rosea. Lineage (NCBI taxonomy): Eukaryota > Fungi > Glomeromycota > Glomeromycetes > Diversisporales > Gigasporaceae > Gigaspora > Gigaspora rosea. The sequence goes on from QKWP01000827.1 coordinate 125,373, forward strand.
TGCAAGGAATCTTTTTCCTTAAGATACCAGAGCAGGCTTACTTGCGAGTTTTTGAGATATTGAACTTTTTTTAAAAAAAATTCGTTTGTGATCCTTCGTTCTTGTAGTACTCTGTGAAACGAGCCAGCACGTGTCATTTTTAACACGTGCCATTCCGTATAATTTGACGTGCCATCACGTACAGCGTGCATATGCGTGCCACCGAATACGTGACATTCCGTGTGACGTAATATAACGTGCCACCCCATTACCCCCATTACCGCCATTCCGTAAAACGTGCCTATACGTGCCACACGGTCCGTACCATCCCGTGCATATACACTGATTTCCCGTACCATACCACGAACCACTTTTCTTATAGGGCTTCTCTTAACCATTGCTTATTTAAATGACTAATTAATATTCATTTTGCAGCTTTTCCCATTCATTTTTTAGTTTATATGTCGTTACCTTCGGCCCATTGTGGTTACATCAAGAACAATAAAAAAAACTTTATTAATACAGTCTATAATTATGACTGGTCATCACTCCACTTGGTCCTATGGATTCATGGGATCCTACTTTCAAAAATGCTGTGGTAATTTGTTGATTTTTTATGCAGAAAATTTTCATTTCTTGCGGTTTGCAAAAGTATGTGAAATTTGCAGATCATAAAAAAAGAAAACGATGATTCGGATTTCTGATTCCGATTTCTTTAACATTACTTAACTAATATTTATTTCAAGACTTATGTATTTATATATATATATTTATATAATATACATATATATATTTAGTTTTTTTTTTAAAAAAAAAACTTTTCTAATGATCAGAAAATATATCCCGGATCATGTTTTGGATGCACAAAGTATCTTTTTTCGTGCAAATTTAACATCTAAAACATATTGAAATCTCATGATTCTTTCAGTAATAAACAATTTAATTTGCTAGAATCACGTAATAAATTTTCTAAGATTGAATTGGTACAACTCTTAAATTTCTTTTCACACATAATGCAGTAGTAAATTTTATCTGCCCAAAAAAGAAATAATACTCAAATAGACTACTCAAATGCTTTGCAAAATGATGAATACGCAAATAATATTCTTACATAAGTTATGTTACAAATAATGAATCTTCAATTTCAACTTCATTCTACAAAAATGTCAGTCAAATATATTACAAAAGATTCTGGTATGATTCCCCGAAAGTTAGTTACCCGCCAGCTCATTTTACCGACCCCATATCCCCGACAGAATGTTTCACCTACAGCACTTTTTGTTGACAGAATCTTTCCTCAACATACCATATTTTCGACATCCCCTTTCCTTGACATCTCATATTTTCGACAAGGCATTTATCTGACATGATATAATTCTAATTTGACTTTTCTCCGCTCTAAGTTTTATTGAATGCACTTTTTCCGTAGTGATCATCACATTACGTGAAATTATGCAACTACGTCATTTTGTTTACTATCACTTACAACTCGGCCTAAATTATACTAACCCTAACCCTAATTTAGGCTGAGTGCTTAATCATGTGATGTGATGACACGAATATATGATCGTTTCCAAGACAGAATTCTTTCCAGAGCTGTTTTTAGTTAAATTATTATAGCTCTGTACATTATAAGTTTTAATGTTGAGTAGTCATTAGATGTTAGAGATGTAGTAGCTGATATATTGGGCAATCTAGGTGTTAAACTAGAGTTAAGAAAGTTATCGTTAGATAGGGTTCCACAATTTGATTTGATTTGATTTGATCAAAATTTGCTCTCAAATCAAATTCAAATACAAAATTTTAAATCAAATCAAATTCAAATTGATAAATATTTGATTTGATTTGACAAATATTTGAAATATTTGAAAATTTATATATAAAATTTTAAAAAAATTCAAATCAAATCAAATTCAAATACAGAATTTTTAATTCAAATCAAATTCAAATCAAGACAAATTTGATTTGATCAAATTCAAATATTTCTAATATTTGATTTGATTTAAGTTTGAGAAATCCTATTGTTAGAGCTAGAAGGCATATTAGATTTAATTAGTAAATTATAGTAAGTAGTATATTGGGATGATGATATAATTGTATAGTTGGGTAAAGTAGGGTCAGTAGTCTTTTTATATATATGTGCTTTAAGAGTAGTAATATTGATAAATATTTTGTAAGGTTAGAAAAATAAATGTTTTAACAAGTGGCAAGTAAAGGTTTTGAGAGTTTGTGATAGTGAAAGAAGAGGGAGTTTATATTTAGACAAAAATTTGTTGTAGCATAGTAGATCCTCAGAGGGATAGGATGAAATGGAATCTGAGAATTGAATTAGGTCTTTTGTAGGATTGCTCGCTATTTACTTAGTTCTTACAGTTGCGGAAATTTCATAGTCTGCTCTGTTCATTGGGTCTGATATCATTAATCTGGTTCTTCATGTATTTAAATTCTTTTCTGTAAAGTTATACAGTCGTCCCTCTCTATAATCACCAAGTCCGTCGCACCCTATTTTGGTGATTGTAAAGAGGTGTGACTATAAATAAAATACCTCATTATAGTCATCTATAGGCGAAATGTGGCGTTCTTCCATCTAAAAATTTTTTCTTACTAAGTTAACGATACGTGCCCACTAATTGAAAGTTGTAGAGCTCGTCAAGACGCATCTAACGGTGGTTAGATTATCCAAATCGGCCCAGTGGATGGCGAGTTATCATCGAAAAACGATTGGCCGACTATATAAAATCTCTATAAGAGATTTTATATAGTCGGCCAATCGTTTTTCGACGCTATCTCACCATCCACTGGGCCGATTTGGATGATCTAACCACCGTTAGATGCGTCTTGACGAGCTCTACAACTTTCAATTAGTGGGAACGTATCGTTAACTTAGTAAGAAAAAAAGGTTTATATGGAAGCACCCCACATTTCGCCTATAGTGATTTTCATATGTAATCTCCATCACGATTTTTATATAGTCGGCCAATCGTTTTTCGACGATAACTCGCCATCCACTGGGCCGATTTGGATGATCTAACCACAGTTAGATGCGTCTCGACGAGCTCTACAACTTTCAATTAGTGGGTATGTATCATTAACTTAGTAAGAAAAAAATTTTAGATGGAAGCACTCCACATTTCGCCTATAGGATCACTCTCCAGTTGACAGGCGGATTATCAATTAATAGATAATTTTAAATATACGTGAATATGAAAATTGGCCAATCAGATTATATAATCCATATTTAGTTAAAAATTGGCGACTATAATGAGGGTTTTTTATTAATAAAATTGTTAAAAAATCAAATTTTAGACCCTGGGTCGATAGTGCAGTGGTTGGCACTCCGGGGTTGCATTCGCAAGGTCACCAGTTCAAGTCCAACGGGAGACGAAAACTGTGCTAGGGCCACGAATGGAAGGATCTATGAGAGGAATTTCTGTTTACGACAGTGGACTACGACAAAATAAGTAAGGTTGTATGACACAGCCACATGGTTTAACGACACCAGAAAAGGATAAATCTGACAACAAAAGTCAATAAAATTGAGGCTTCCCGATTAGGAAAATATGTATAGGGCATCTAACGATACTATACCAAAAATGGAAAGTGTTCCCGGGGTAGACGAAAAATGGCCAAACCTATAAAGCAACCAGGCGGAATAGTAGTTCCTTAAAGCTACCTACGATCCGAGAAGGTATGGGGCACCGGCATGGTAGGCCTGCTGGAGTCGGCCGGTTAAAACGGACGATTGGAGGGTAATATAGTATAGTTAGAAAACTACATGTAAATGTAATGTAATATCGACCTTAAAATTTGATCTAAATAGATCGCATCACATGACGTCCCCAGGTAAATGCTACCTCAGGGGTTTAAAAAAAAAATCAAATTTTTATGGTGATAGTAATTATAAGTGATTTGTGACTATAACGAGTTTTTTTACTATGTTTGAGTCCATCGCACAAAATCAGGTGTTTAAATAGAGGTGTGACTATATGGGGTGTGACTATAGGGAGGTCTGACTGTATTTACAAATAAATATAAAAGCTTAAATTTGGATTATCAATTTCTTTTTTTATAGTGCACTACTAAATACAAGTTACTCTTTTATTTGGTTTTAAGATTTTTCACTAAAATTACTCTTGTTAAACTTTTCTTCTTTTTTTCTTATTTTTCTATTTTTTTCTTTTTGTTTTTATTTATTTTTATTTATTTTTTTCTTTTTTTTTATTTATATTTTTTATTTTATTTTAATTTTTCTATTTTTTTTCTTTTTGTTTTTACTTATTTTTTATTATTTTTTTTTCTTTTTTTTAAATATTTTTTTATTTTTTTAATTTTTTTATTTTTATCTTTATTTTTTTTTATTTTTATTTATTTTTTTTATTTTTTTATTTTTTATTATTATCATTTTTTGCTACTTTCAATATAAAGAAAAATTACAAAACCAAGAATAGAGTGACTTAGTAATATTGAGAGTCTTTTTAAATTTCATTATAATTCAAGAAACTAGAGTGACTTGTATTAATTAATTTTTTTTTATATAACAAAATAATGAGAGTAACATGTATCATTTTTATTTTTTTTATAATAAAGAGAATAAATAACTTGTATTAATTTTTTTTATAGTACGTACTAATATGCATATCAAAAAGAACTGCATGCATGTAATATAATAGTTAAATGTATTCCAGTGCTATTAGCACTGGATTTATTCAAACTTTATTAAAGAGATATATAGCATACATCAGTGCATTTGATGTATAATTGAAGAGATATATAGCATATATTAGTGAGTTTGATATATAATTGAAAGATGTATTTGATAGAAATATATAGCATACATAAGTGCATTTGTTGTTAGTACTCTAGCCATGGCAAAAAAAACCTACTGTCATATGATGACAATCACTTCTAATTCTACTAATTTACACCAGATTAAAGATCTACTCTATGCTTTCTAGCCAATCATTATCAGGATTCAAAAAATTTTTTTTAAGATTTCAAATATCTCTAATTTTAATATTAACTTTGAAAAGCTGTAAGATTATAAATCTGAATTTAAAAAACTAATTTATTGAGCTTTATTTTTTAAACTGCTAATTAATTCTACATACTAAATACAGTTAAATTTATGTAGAATAATAATAATAGAGATGATTTTGTAGTTATATAATTTTATATTAGGATAAGTAACAGTTTATTCACTTTTAATACTGTAATAGCTAAAGGCTAAAAATAAAGTCAACTGATACTACTCTAGAAAATTAGGATCTTAGTATATCAAGACTCAAGTTACAAATATTGTAAAGTAAGAGTCATATAATCTTTTAACTTTAAGAGATCCACACTGTTAATGCAACCAGAAAAAAAGTTTACTATTTTTTGGCCCCAAGTTTTTGCTATGTGTGAGCATTTAATTTTCTTTATATTTTTCTATGGCTTTGACAAATGGTTTCAAAAGGGCATCATAATTTTTTATGAATTGATCACTAGTTTTTCTCTTTTATACAATATTAATGCTGAATTAAAAATATTATTATAGTAAGTTAATTTTTCTTTTACTTTATCTATTGCATCTAGTGTTGGGCTGGACATTGGACATGGACATTGGACAACACATGTCCAGTCCAGTCCAATCCATTAGACCAGAAGGGGTTGGACATTGAACATTGTGTAATATTAAATTAGTACATAATTATGTGACAATTGGCTAATCAATTATAAATTTTTGTACTATGATTCTTGATTTATTATAATATACTTTTGATGCAAAAATAAAATTCAAATAATTTAACAATTTAAAGATTAATTATAGTTACTGCTATATGTTTCTGAAAATAAGCTACCTCTTTAGAACAATTTTGGATACAAAAAATCTAGAATAGCTTATTTTTAGATATAATTAATTTTTAGTCAATTGCCAATAGTTGTTATATAGTAAAGTTTAAATTCTACTATATAAATTGAATTATTAGCACTTAAGTAAACTTGTTTGGAAACTACACTATACATATTCTGAAAGTTTCATCAAAATAGAAACACTTTTTATTATTCAACTTTAATTTTTAAATTCAAAGGTGTGGCGACTTAGAGAAGTTAGTAAGTTGTCACCCCCAAGTGGCAGGTCTAAAGTTCAAATCTACTGGCGACAGTTTGGAAAAATAGACCTGTGTTATGGTAACTGTCTTCTCGTTGATTGGTTGGGTATATCACCTGTAGTCTTGGTACACTATCTTGAATGAGAGCTTTTGGGCATAGTTGTGTATCATTACACAAACAAACCCAAGGAATTGGAGAAAACAGAAACCCATTTGGCAAGCCCAAGTAAGAAGATAAAAGAGATATTTGATGGTGCTACCAAAACCAGAGTATCAGAAACCGGCGCTAGAGAACTGAACGACTATGACCTAAGGGACAAGGTCTACCAACCTGGCTGCCGGAGTCTTACCGGAGGAAAAGGACCTATGCTATAGAAGTAGGGACCAAGGGAAAAATAACCATAGTGGCACCTAATGCCAGGTAAATCAACCCTTCCGGGCTAACTGGATTGGAAGTTTGAGATGTATCGGTGCAAGGACCAGTAGGATAGTAGAGAAGGTACTGGGATTGAAGCAAACCTTACAAGGGCACGAGTACTGTGAGGTTTAAGGTTTATCCTGACTACTAGTGGTGGTCTCAGTTGCTGCGTAGGTATTCGAAGCCTAATCTAGAAATGTGTGAGACATAAAAGATTAGGGGTATGTACTACACCGCAATCCGGTAGTATGAGAACCCTACTAGATTATCTATAGAATTAGGGTACAAGTAGTATAGCAGATGTCAACCTAGGTGGTCTTCAATTGAAGCAGCACGAGGTTACGTGCTAGTATGATTTATGGTAGGTGATATATGACGGGGAACACCAGAGAGTTTAAATGGGCAATCTCCTAGTTAGATTGCAGGTACGGCATATAGTATAGAACCTTCGGGCAGACTACTCAAATAGGCGACCAAAAGTTACACGTGTGGCTATATGTACACTCATTAACCAAGAATGTATTATCTAAAAACCTAATAAAAATCCACCTTCACGCGACATTGCGAAGGTATAAAAAAAAAATTTTTTAAATTCAACAAATATATTTTGTTAATAAAATTTTAATCTTTTGGTTGAACATAAAAATTAAAAGGTAATTAATAAAAAGTTCTCCAATTTTGTTATAAATTTTAGGTTATATATATTTTAATCTTCTGAATAAGTTTACTTAAGCAGCTTTAATCAATTTGCTTAATAAAGTTTGAACTTTACTATATAGTAACTTTCATTGATTGTGAGGTGGCTTATTTTTAAGTTAAAGACATTTTTGAGTTTTTTGGACCAAAAGAGGGGTAGATTATTTTTGAAAGTAGCTTATTTTGGTAATATATAGTATAAAAAACTATTAATTTCTGTAATTGTAATAGAATCAGCTTAATTAATGGTAATAATAATTATTATAAAATTACTATATATATATAGTAGAACATATCTAAGTTTGACAATTTGGATTAATCCTTCAATCTAAATAAATTTAAATATCCTAATTAGAGATTTTTAATCTGATTAGTCAAAGAACTTGAATAACAAATCTAAGAATATGCTTAAATACTAACTTTAAATATATATAATCTAATACAATTTAAACTGGCTTTGATAGAATCCAAATAATCTATCAAAAATAAAATTGAAGTATTATATTATAACTTTGGTTTAACTTATAGATCATTGTTAATTCAAAAGTTATAGAAAAATAGAATTCTTTTATTGCTTAGGTTTATTTAGAATTCTATTAGGGGAGTGACAAAAATTAGGTGATTTTTTTGGGAAAAGGGGGGTAAAAAAAAGTTGAAATTATATATAAGAACCTGACTATATATATTAAGGAAGAGGAAGAGGGGGTAGGCCTCTGATAAAAAATAATCAGATGATTAATGACATGGCCCTTATAACTTATACTAATTTAGAATTAAATTATATTCTTTTATTATATAGATTTAAATATAATTTTGTTGTAGTTTATATAATAAATAATTTTAAAAATTTTAGTAAATAGTTGGAAATATTGGATCTGGACTATGTCCAAGATATATTCAATGTCCAGTCTAGTCCTATCATGTTAAAATTAGATGGACATATGTTCAATGCCAATACTGATTGCATCATTTCTAGTCTCTAATATTATATTTTGTAAGTTGCTAGAACTAGTGGATAGTTCATTTAAATCATCTATTATATTCACTTATTTATTTCCCAGGGATCATTTTCTTGGCAGATCATTGGAGTTGTTGTATCAGCATCAAAAATAAGTAGGAGAAACTTGTGCTGATGCATTGTTTTCTTAAATGTTGGTAAAAAATGAGATACATTTTTTAGCAACTAAATGCTTATATAATAAATAGGGACTATTCGAATATGCTGGACAAGAGCATGTCCAGTTAATTATATTGATATTGTATCTTTCCTCTATACCAAATTTGATATTTGCAGTAGCATATTTGTCTTAGTGACTATTAAATACTTGCCACCATGATGGAAGATTACAGTTTGTATTGTAATGGGTTAGCTTTAGATCAAAATTTGGAATTAATTGTTCAGCAAGAATCTGTGTAAGCCGATCTAGATGAGGTCTATTATAAGTATATTTATATTTGATTACTTGCTAGCAGCTTTTAATTATTATCATTGTTTGGGCCAAGGGCATTGCTCATGAATAAGCTAAACAAGCAAACAATTTTTAGTCCTTCCTGCTGTACCAGTATACTCATAAATAACTATACAACTTTGGAAGATTATTAGTCTAGCAATATTTTTTTAATATTAGGGGTATAGCTCTTGCTCCAATCTTTATTAATACTTCAGTAAATTAACATATCAGATATGGTAATACTGTAAATACATATATATTATATACAAGTATTGAGACTAGGACTTCAGGCTATAAACCCTTTATCTATGGCTAAACCTACCAAAGCCTTCTATATTCCTATTTATATAGTTAACCTAGATTTTATATTTCTTTTCAACCAACAATTAATGCCCACATGTCGCCACTTTGCCCATATTTTCTAATTCATTACTTTTAATTTGGTATGTGCCAGATAGGTGCTTAATGCTTCCAAATTGGTGTACCCGAAATCTGGTATCCCAGAAAATCCCTTACTAGCATACTTCTCAGGGGTTCGTATCTCAAGCTATGCAACTGCCTCTACTTCATTGGGTAAGTATCTTATCTTAAGCCCGCATACTACTGCAACTTGCTGGTTTCTTGCAATTTGAGAACCCAGAATTTAACGTTCTGAATTTGGAAATATGTGAACAACTGTACTTCCTGCTATAGTTGCAAGAACTCTGGGCATATTTTGCAAATACTTCTAGTTCCAAATATAGTTAAATAGCATCATGAGTCTTGGGAGAACCCAGTTTACTACAGCATGCACTTATACTAGCATATACCTATATTGGTGGCCCCAGATCCTTTTAGTATCTGAAGACTACTATATTGGTACGCCCAGAGCTCTGTTGGGTCTTGATACATATACACTTCTATGCTTCCACTTCTTATTGGCCAATTAGTCTGTTTGCCCTTGTGAAGTTTACTAAATTCCAGTACCCAGTTTGTTACTCTTTGAATCCTTTTCCCAGTTATTCCAGAAGGATTGGTCTGCCAGGTTTTAAGTGCCTAAGGTCTCCCTTTTCTTGGTTCATGCTTCTATAACACATGCCCTTTTCCTCTGGTGTGACTCTGGCGGCCAGGTTGGTGGGCCCCCTTTGCCATAGGAGCTCTTGCTTGTTCAGTTTTCTGATCAGTCACTGCTGAGATCCTTTTCCCTAGGACCGTTGAAAATCTAGCTACCTCTTTACTTGGAACTTGCCAAACAGGTTTCAATTGTTCTAGTCCTTTTGAATTTGTCTGTATAACTTACACAACTAGGACGAAGCTCCCATTCAAGATAGTAGTACCAAGGTTACAGGTAATATACCCAACTGATCAATAAACAAATATTACTATAATACAGGCCTATTCTTCAATTCGTCTCCAGTGGGATTTGTAGACCTGCTGCTTGTAGTAACAACCAGACAGCTTCTCTATGTTACCACACTTAGCCCAGCAATATTGATATACTTCTTGCATACAAAATTGATATATTTGTACAGAATTCAAAAATGTGTTTTTGCTATTGGAATTAATAGATGCATTTTTACATCTGTTTAATCATGCTTACAATTTTTTGATTTGATCATCAGAACACAAGCTTCAAACCTAGGGTCAATAAAATCAAACTAATAGAAGGCCTCAGGGCTTTTTACTTTGAATAACTTGATATTTTTGTTTTTTATCTTTTAGGCATTAGCTAATTGTATGATCTAAATACCAGTAACATAGTTGTAAGTTTGCTATTCATGACCAAACCTCTTCTATTGCAGATATTTTACCTGTATCTTTATCTAGTAGGACAAAAGCTAGCAACAATCCTTTATTCCAGAGGCTACTAAAAAACTTGTATAGTACCTGTACATGTATACAAGTTGTGCTTCTTGAATCATTATATAATTTATCTGTTCTATTATACATTAAAAGAAACAGGTATGCTAATGGTATTCCATATTCTCTATTATTGGCATTTTGCAACAAATAATTCAAACTGCTCCTGATTGGTTTGAAGATAAAACCTATGCCAACTTTTTTTAAAATTTTAATACCAATATATTTTAACAATGGTATAATAAAGCTGAGAGCTTTTACAAAACTATTTTTTATATAGTTGGTAATTTTGAAGCCTTGTTGTTCTTCAAGATATTTTTTTGCTAATAAGAGCTAATTTTTTAAATTGAACATATATGTCTGCCTACTAAACATTGTCACTCAATAATTTACTTGTTCTTTTGTATATATCTTAGCATCAATAAGTCATGCTGCTAAAGACACTTGTACAATACAGAACTTTGTAGGTTGTATTTGATGTTGACTCTAATCCATTTCTTTGCTACAGCTAGAAACTCAGTCTGTCTATACTATGGATGCTCATGTGCTAATTGATAGCTGCATAGAACAATAGCACATTGTTTTTGTAGATTAATATGATATAACTATTATATTTTCCATATGCATATCTATTAACTTGAGGACAAATTTCACTTTTTCGCTTTACTAGTATATTTTCATGCTTATGCCATTTTCTGTCTTCATGTTATGTGCATCCAAAAAATACAGTAGCACAACCAGTTAGCTCTTTCTTGCTAGTATTGAGATATATATATCATACTTCCTAATATTACCAGATCCATATTCAAATAGCAAAAAAAGTATGTTGGTAAGTTGATAAAAGCTTTCTTTAATTGCTTTTAGATCTTGTGTATTAAATTGAAATTTCTGATTCAAAAAAACACTTTCAACAATTCTTGAATCCAATTCAATTTAAAAATTAATTTTACTGGTTTATCTGAATCTTCTAAATCTTGAAACTGCTTAGCACCACCAAGTTCTTGTACTTCATCTAAGGTATAAAGAAGTCTATTTGTATTATCTTTCTCATTAATTTGTTCCAAATATTCTGAAGATAACTCTTGAGGAACATTATCATCTAATTCAAGATCTATAAGATTGGAAAGAGATTTGCTAGAATTGATATTCATCTAAGTTACTGTAGTACTAATGCTTTGCATTGGATTATTTAAGCTAGCTTCAATTTTTGTTTTTTTCTTGTTAATTGATCCATTTTTATTTGCGCATTTTTGCATCTGAGATGGCATAGATTACAAGCTGCATGTTCATATTGTAGGTTATCTTTATATAAATGACAAAATTCTTCTTTTTTTCTTTGGCTACCACAATCTAAACATGTTTTTATGCTAGATCTTTGGTTAGAAAATTTGTTAAGGTTATTATCATTCATTTTTCTGTTAGATTTTTTTTATGATTATATTATGTTCAATAATAATTTTTTTGTTATTTTTAATAATTTATGCTCTAAGAATAAGAAATTTATCCCATTCATAAGAAAATACACTTTTTTTATATAAATACATGAGTGGCCTATTAGTTTCAAAGAATTTTATAATTAGAAGAAATTTGCCCATTCTTGTTATAGCAACAGGAATTTTTCTTTCTAATATTTAAATTATTAACTTTTTATGTTCTATCTCTTAATTATTCGATTTCACTACCACTATATTGAGTTCTTATACATGGACACAGTATTAACTTTGCTAAGTATTATTAATAGTTCGCTTTATTTTTGTAGCTTATTACATTATTCACTAAAATATTCAATTCATTTTATTATATGCAGATTAAGCGCATTTGATCTTATGTTATGATTCAATTCCACTACTACTTTATTATGAATATTATATTTAAGTTCTCGTACATGACCAGTACTAACTTTGATAAGTATTATTAATGGTTTCAACTTATTTTTGTAGCTCATTATTAACTAAAATATTCAATTCATTTTATTATATGCAGATTAAATGCATTTGATCTTATGTTCTATCTATTAATCATTTGATTTTACTACTATTATATTATGAATATCACATTTGAGCTCTCATACATGGCCACAGTACTAACTTAGATAAGTATTCAATTTATTTTATTATATGCAGATTAGGACATGTAATCTTATGTTCTATCTATTAATCATTCGATTTCACTACTACTATATTATGAATATCATATTTGAGTTCTCATACACAGCCACAGTACTAACTTTGATAAGTATTCAATTAATTTTATTGTATATAGATTAAGCACATTTGATCATATGTTCTATCTATTAATCACTCGATTTTACTACTACATTATGAATATCACGTTTGAGTTCTCATACATGGCCACAGTACTAACTTTAATAAGTATTATTAATGCTTCGCCTTATTGTTGTAACTCATTATTAACTAAATATTCAATTCATTTTATTGTACGCAGATTAAGTGCATTTGAAATAATTGGCTTAGGCTATTTCTTTATCTGGGTAAGGTAATTAATACTTCATCTGCTTTTCGTGGCACTCTTATGAATCTAACAAATGTGACTTTAATTCAGTAGTCTGAAAGACATTCTGTATTCAACACATTTAAAATCATGGGATTGAAGCCACGATCTTATTTGAATAAGTATTATGTATATAATATTACATTCACTGTGGCACCATTATCAATTTAGCAAATCTAACCTTATTTAGTTTTTAATACCAGGTTCTAGATTACGATTTACTGGATATTATTATTAAATGCACCATCTTTTCTATTAAGCATTGGATTATGCTATAGATTATTCAAGTCAGGCTTAAATTACAATCTTAATTGTATAAGCTTCTTATTGTTCCAAATAAACATTAAAAGATTTTTGTGTTATGAGTCAATTTTACTCTATTTATTAGTGATTATATAAGTATACGGTATTTAATTAAATACATATTTAATCTATAACAGATAAGAGTTATGTAAATTTTTTAATTAGACTGAACTTACGAAACAATACGTTTGAGACATTTAGTAGAAGCTATATATATAATTGAACTAATTCAATAAATGAATAGTGCATGATAAATAATAAAATTAATATATAGTTCATGTGTGGAGCATCTTTAATTGTTAAATATTTAAACAAAAATAATCTGTTGTAAAAAAAAAAGATAAAAAATTTAAATATTGATTAAATGTTTATATTTATTAAAATTTTTATATTTATTAGTGTATTAAAATTTTTATATTTATTGTTAATTTTAATATTTTCGCATTTGGTCGCGTGATAGCAGTGTTATGACAATTTCTGATGTTAGTAAGGTCAGAAATGATCATCATCACGTGATAGCAGTTTTTTTGCCAAGGGTACTAGTTTGATGTATAAGTACTTGTTATTGGTTATATTGTAGACGATAACTGATTTATTGTTGGGATATAATGCAGAGCACGTGCTGCTTGCAGCACCTGCTCCGTGTTATTAATCCTGACAATAATCAGATTTATTAGCTGCAATTTAATTAATAACATGGTTATCCGATGCTTCTAACGTAAGCAACGACCTTTTTCATATATATACGATTATTTTTAATTACAATCACACTTTCGCTTACTTTCTTTTACTAATACACATCTAACAAAAACGCTTTTTTTTTAAAAAAAAAACAATATTATGGATTTTAACCCTGTTTCGCAACTTCCAACACAAGAGGAAATAAATCAACTACAAGAAGTATCTCTAGTAACGAATACTGAAAAAAATACGGCAAAGTGGCTTAGGGTGTTGGACCAGTTTAATAAAAGTTGTGGCAAAACGAATTAATAGATAATACTAAAGTGCTTGAAAATTATTTATGTGAATTTATAACCTGGTTAAAAAAAGCGAATAGTTCCGATTACAAGGTTGAATCAGTTTATAACTGTTACTGCGCTATTAATCGATATCTCAAAGAATACAGTGTTCTTCCAGCAATTAAAGTCTGGGATTGTTACAAGTTTCCACATGCTCTTTGTACACTCAACGGAAAAATGAGAATGCTTCAAAGTAAAAGATTAGGTTAGAGCTTGTACCCGTATAAGTATTACCCGGGTAACCCGGTTAACACCTGTCAACCGGGTCATAGCTATCGTTAACCGGGTGACCCGAATTAATTATCTATAAACATGATAATGTGACATACAAACGTATGTACAGTACGTATGTCCATTGGGAGTAAGGTTATTTTAAATTTTATTATTTAAACCCAGTTTATTTTCCGACGGCCTCTAGCCGTTTGAGAATAAACTGATTATGTTATAGCTATTATCATGATTCACATGGCACCTGACATAAAAATTAATAAATTTATCAGTTACCATTATCATTATACGTAGTTTTTTAAAAAAATGCATATAAGAGAATTTATGATTTTGCATCAATCAATCAAAAAAATGGTTTACCCGGATTATTAAGATGACCCAGTTTATAATGTTGTAAACGGTGAGTAACCCGGAGCTTAAATTTTTTAACGGGTGCAACCTCTAAAAAA
>QKWP01000827.1:141652-211758 GCA_003550325.1 Gigaspora rosea
GAATTTGATTTGATTCAAATATTTGAATTTGAATTTGATTTGAATTTGAATTTTTAATAGTAATTTTCAAATCAAATCAAATATTTGTCAAATCAAATCAAATTTGGCTATATTTGAATTTGATCAAATCAAATATAGTCAAATTTGAATTTGAATTTGATCAAATATTTGATTCAAATATTTGAAGATCAAATCAAATTGCAGAACCCTAATAGTAACATCCAATTTTATGGAAAAAGAACAAAAAAAGCGAATTAACAATTTTTTTTATTTTATTTTATTTTTCTATTTTCATTTAATTTATTAACATAATTTTTTGTATCAATTTTAAAAGCGAAGCACGTCTCAAGAATACCCAAACTGAAGCCCGCATTAAAAATAACCCATACTTAGTGTCTTCTGTAATGGCACCGTTTAACCTACTCTGCCATCCCGATTCTCCAATGTCAGCATTGTATGGAAAACGTTGAAGGCCTTTATCAAGTGTTAATAATAACATTATTATTCAACTTCCTCCAAGTACATCACAAAGTTACGACTTAAACATAAAATTGAAAATTAATTAAAAAAATTAGATTTCATTTTATATATCTTTAAATAAATTTAAATGTATTTGGTTTATTGAGAATTTATTTGCCGTTCAACTATAAAGTGACAAAAATTCGTGTATTGTCAAATATAAAGTAAGTGAAAATTGTGTATCAGTGATTATAAAGTGATGAATAATATATATGAAAAACGTCAGGTGCTTACATAGGAAGTGTTGGATAATTGGCATTAGCAGTGGTTTCCCGCCCGCATAAATGCCGGCCGGTGTTGTGGCCTTGGGAGAGACTTCCAGAACTCATATGCCAATTTAACTACTGGGCCACAATCATTAAGGGTTAGGAAATTTATAAATGAATGTATTTTTATTAATTATTATGGGAGAGCGATTTATTAGGTTTTGGGAGAGCGATTTATTTACATGTGCGTGTGTAAGAAAATTATATACAAGAAAGAAGAAAAACTTTAAGAATAAAACTAAAATTAAAAACTAACTGTCCTTCTCTTCATATAACGATCTTTTTATATTCCCACCAGAATTACCCGTTTACCCAGAATGAGGTAAGAGCTACAAATATTTACAAGAAATGTGGTAATGGGAATCTACTACACAGAAATGTAGTAATGGGAAAAAATGAAGTAATGGTTCGCGGAAAATGTAGTCACTGAATCGGGTAACGTACGATCATCAAAATGTAGTAATCGATGCGGGTAACCGATCGATCATCAAATGTCATCGATTCCCGTGATAAGAAATCGGACCATATCGGAAATAAAAAATTTTCGATCAACACCGGCTGTTAGCCAGAAGCTTTAAAGTTACATGATCTTGACCGGTGGTTTCCCGCCTGCATAATGCAAGCCGGTCGTAAAAAGACGTTTAAGCTGAACAAATTGGCACGATTCTACGTGAGGGAGGGTAGGGCAGGGTGCGAAATTGCTTAGTCTCTCGAAAGGCTGCGGTCATGCTGCACTGCCGCTCCTCCGTTTATATCTGTATGTATTGTCATACGTTCCTGCTAAATTTGATAATGTTAGTATTCACGCCATAAACCCGGAATTGGTAATTCATTAAATTTCTACTTATCTTCCCCCTTGCATATACTGGATTCTCTTGTAAGAACCGGGATCACCCATGTGATCGTCGCCTGCTAATGCATCACTGCTAGCTGTCTTTCCAATCTGTTGACCTACCGTCAACTTGAATTATTCATTTATTACCTAATTTGTGAATTTTGTGCCAGTATAATTTAGGATATATTGTATTACAAGAAATAAATAAAAAATCGTACATCGGCAAATTGTGATATCCAAACTCCAAACATTTTAAAACCAAATGGCAAACAAATTAGCGATGTTTTCACTCAACTGAACTTCGATAACTTTCAAAAATTGGTAGATACGGACGATTCAAACGGAAATTATTTGCTCGGTTATTATTACGAATATGGAATAGGAGTTGAAAAGAACGAAAACAAGGCATTCGCATATTACCAAAAATCGGCAGATATGAATAATTCTAACGGGATGTACCAAGTTGGATATTGTTATAATTTAGGAATTGGAGTCGAAATTGATAAGATCAAAGCATTTACATATTATCTGAAGTCTGCTGAGTCAGGTAATCAGATGGGAATTCGGAAAACTGCTGTTTGTAACTATTATGGAATTGGTGTGGAAAAAAATGATGAAAAATTTAAGAAATGGAGTAATAAGTAAATTTTTATTCTTTATTATAATGTTTGCAATTTTTTAAAGCAGGAATTCTTACATAATTTTTATTATCAGAGAGTAAGCATGAAGAAACATTCATTTATATTGATTTATTCCAGCAATTAAATCTTATAAATACGTATTTATTGTTTGTACTATTTAGCCCGTAAGTATAAAGAACTTAATATTTTACTACATAAAAGAAGCAAAACAAGATCACAAAATAAGTTCATAAATACTTATTTGGCATTACGTACAAATCATTTCATTCGCATTAATTTAGTTAGTGAGTATAAAAAACATTTAATAATTTTACTACATAAAAACAGCAAAGCAAGATCACAAAACAAGTCCATAAATACTTATTTACCATTACGTACAAATCATTTCATTCGTATTAATCATTCATTCAGCACGTGAGTATAAAGAACATTAGATGATTTTTACTGCATAAAAACAGCAAAACAAGATCACAAAACAAGTTCATGAACACTTCTTACTTACCATTACGTACAAATCATTTCATTCGCATTAATCATTTCATTCAGCACGTGAGTATAAAGAACATTTAATAATTTTACTGCATAAAAACAGTTCACAAAACAAGTTCATGAACATTCTTACTTACCATTACGTACAAATCATTTCATTCGCATTAATTTAGTTAGTGAGTATAAAGAACATTTAATAATTTGTTACATGAAAACAGCAAAACATGTTCACAAAACAAGTTCATAAATACTTATTTACCATTACATACAAATCATTTCATCCGTATTAATTTAGTTTGTGAGTATACAGAACATTAAAAATTTTACTACATAAAAACACTTATAATATTTATCATTACGTACAAATCATTTCATTCGCATTAATAATTTCATTCAGCACGTGAGTATAAATAACATTTAATAATTTTACTACATAAAACAGCAAAACAAGTTAACAAAACAAGTTCATAAATACTTATTTACCATTACGTACTAATCATTTCATTCGCTTTGATTAGTGGGTGAGTATAAAGAAGTTTTAATAATTTTATTATATAAAAACGGCAAAACAAATTCACAAAACAAGAATAAATACTTATTTACCATTACGTACAAATCATTTCATTCGCATTAATCATTTCATTCAGCACGTGAGTGTAAAGAACATTTAATAATTTTACTACATAAAAACAGCAAAACAAGATCACTCATAAATGCTTATTTCCTACATACAATTCATTTCATTCGCATTAATCATTTCATTCAGCGAGTGAGTATAAAGAATATTTAATAATTTTACTACATAAAACACACAAAACAAGTTCACAAAACAAGAAATAAATATTTATTTACTATATTACTTACATTTCATTTCATTCGCATTAATTTAGTCGGTAAATATAAAAACTATTTACATTCAACTAAATTTAAGCGAAATATAAACCATTTTATATTATATTATATAAATTAGACAGTCCAAATATAAAAAATGTGCATATTGCAATGAAGATAACACTCAACCCGCATGGTGTCAATCATGCGATCCTGACATAGCAACAAGGTGGACAAGTAGAAATAAGGATATTGATGATTGCATGAAAACATTCCAACTTAGAGCTGTGAGGTATGAAGATGTGATTGAATGGATTCCATTTGATAGATTATCAAAATTAAAAAAATTGGTAAAGGAGGATTTGGCTCTGTATATTCAGCAACCTGGTGGGATGGTATTAAAGTTAAACCAGTTGAACCATTTAAGGACGTTATTAATGATATTTACAAAAGAGCGCGTGAACCATCAAGCACCGTTGCACTCAAGACGTTGGCCAGTTCTATGAAAAACAATAATGATTTTTTAAAAGAAGTAAGTTAATTTATTGTTTTAATAATTTATCTAATAACTAAAAACTAATTTGTTGCTTAAACTTCAAGTTCAAAAGTCTTATGACATGTAAATTAAATTTTAATAAGCTCGCAATATATGGCATAACTCAAATTAGAGAAACAAAGGAATACTTGATAGTATTTCAGTATGCTTATTATGGAAGTCTTATAAATATTTAAGAAATAATTTTTAGAAACCCTTACATGGCAGACTAAATTGGAAATACTTAAAGATATTTCAGATGAGTTAGATAATATTCACAGATACGCAAAATACATTCATGCTAATTTTCATAGTGGCAACATTTTGCTAGACAAACAATCATATATTACAGGTTTAGGGTTGTCTAAAAAAACAGATGAAAAAGTTTTAGAAGGAGATATTTATGGCGTTATGCCATATGTTGCACCAGAAGTTTTATCGGGTGAGCAGCAGTTTTACAAGCAGCAGTTTACACAAGCAGCAGATATTTATGGGTTTGGAGTTATTATGTCAGAAATGACAACTGGATTTTGATGGACGTAATTTTAATGCCAAGCTTGGAGCAGATATTTGTAGAGGATTGCGACCAGAGTTTGCACCTGGAACTCCTAAATGTTATATTTAATTGGCTAAGAAATGCATGGATTCTGATCCAAAAGAACGACCTAATGCTTTAGATATTTGGAAAACAATAGAAGATTGGCTTAATAAAATAATTAGCTCAGATGATAATTCTGAAATTAAAAAGCAATTCTTAGAAGCAGATAAAGTTATTAAAGCATTGCCAATATCAAAACATCCTGATGAAATGTATACTTGCAAAATTATTAGTACAAAATTAATTTCAAAAGCAATTAAAGGTATTTATTTATTTTTAATTAATATATTGTATTAAATTATATTATTTTAATTTAGTTAAAAATAATATTTGTTTATTTAAATTGTCTCAAGATGATTCTACTCAAATTAAGCTTGATATTACTAAAATTTGAAATTTCAGCATGTATACAACTGATAAATTCACTTTATCTATTTTATAAGTTATAATAGTAATTAATAATTTAATTTGTATTTTAAAGAATAAATTAACCTAACTGGTATTGTATGTGCTATTAAAGTCTGTTAAATTAAATTTTTAAGCAATTTGATAATTATATGGAAGGAGCTATCTTGTAATCTCATTATTATATTGTAATTATTTTTTTATCTATTTTATTATTAAGTTATTATTATAGCAAATAGCACTTATATGCTATTTATTTGTTTTAAATAAAAATAAATAAATCTTTATTAATTAGTTTATTACTATACTAAGTTAATCTAATAATTATACTATTAATTATTAATATTTGCAAATTGATATATTTATAATCAAATATTTTTTAATCAAACTTATAAATTGCTATATGCTCTTATTTTTCTACTATTATTTGAGCAATCTGATTATTGTTTGGTTGTATAATTTTTTAATAAGTATAAATACAACTAAAAATTTTATAAAAATAGCATGAATATTTGTTTTATTTGTTAAATAATAAAAACAGCATAATATAAATTATATAAATTTAAATATTTGATATATTTTTTAATTAAAATAATTCTAATTTTATAAAAAATTAGCTCAGAGCTAATAAAAAATGTTTATTAAAAAAATAATAATACATATATAATATAAAAAATATAAAAATACAAAAAAATTAAAAACACAATAACTTATTTTTATCAGTCTTGGATTACTTTTACCAACAAAAATCAAAATCTTTTATAATAAAATCTTAACAAAAAATTTTGTAGCTAATAAAGAGGCCAGAATTGGAAACTATAAGACAGCACTTGCCGTTTAGAGTAAGGATGTTATTCTGTTCCAACCGGTTGGTTTGTGCTAGCAAACCCGCTAAACACTATTTCAAAGCACACACGATAAACCGGGTCTTAAACTCTGTTTATACAATTTATTATTGATCATGCTTGTTAAACATGTGATCCGAAGCATGTTGTATCTATTATTAAATACATGAACTATCGCTATTTATTAAATACATAAACTATCACTATTTATTAAATATATAAAAAAATATTTTATTGCAACTATGTATTGTTTATTTAATTTATTGACTCACACAATCAATAACACCTGAATCATACCAAGTTTTTAAGCAAAGACTTGCACAAGCATTCTCTTCAGATAATCAATTGTGTAATAAGCTGATCGTATTCTTTGCTTTAGAAAACATTTTCTTGCTGGGAACACTTGTTGCCTGTACAAAAGTAGTTCCGAGCCATCTTTGCAAGCCCAGAATAACATTCATCAACAGTCTGTGTTTTCCAAAAATCCAGTGGGTTACAATTCTCTTCAATAGCTGTAATATATTCTTCAAGAACATTGTTAGTATTTTTTTTAATTTATCATTGCGAAACTTTCGGAAATAATTTCTTGAATTATTAGTGTCTTCGATAAGAAATGAGAAGGATGAGGAGGATGAGGAGCAAATATTTTCATTTGAATATCATGCATAAACACTATATAGAATATCATGTATAATTGGAGCTGTTTTATTATCGAAGGACGATAATTTTATAGTTTGGTCTAACACAACAGAAATACTGCAACAATTTCAAAGAATAACCCAATAATCATCAAGATTTTTGTATATTCGTTGTGAAATTTGGTGCTTTATTTGAATCTCACTATTCAATTTATTATGTAGAATATTTAATATCATTGAAAATATCAAATGCAAATCTCCTATTGTTTGATGGGTCTATGAAGATAAAATCAGTGTTGCCTTAGCCATCAGCTCAAGTAATGTAACAATTATCTAAATAAAGATAAGTAAATCAAAATTTTATATATTAATTTTTAAATATATAGATTTAAATACTTATATTAATTTCATCCCATTCATTATCATTCAGATAACAATCCTTTAATGTTGGATTATCTTCCACCAAATCATCAGTTATTTCATGAATACGGAACATCTTTTTGATCATAATATACATGCTGTTCCATCGAGTAGATATGTCCAAGTCAGGTACAAAAAAAGGCCTTCCATTTGTTTGAAAAATCCTTTTGAGAACTTCAAATAGTGGCTGAGATTTAAGTATGTAGCTTGCAAAATTTCTTAATTTAGTTAGGGTAATAACAGATATTACATAATATTCTAAGAGGAGAAGGGGGTCTCTGATTTTCTTACGTTAGATATATAAATTTATAACAGCCAATCAAATTTCTCTTATGTGGGGGAGTGGTAGAGGGTATAGTAAAAAATATTATATAATATTTGTTATTACCCTTATTGAATTAACGGCTATTTTCATGCCCTCTAAAACTGCAAGGTTTAGTATATGAGCTGTGCAGCGAACGTATTCGAAATCCTTATTTTCATAATCATAACGAAGTTTTTCTTGAAAAACACAGCCAAATACATCTATATTGGATGCATTGTCAGTTGTTGCAGATATGATACAGAAGCCAATATTATAAAATAAAATTGTTTCTAGAATTTTTTAAGCTATGTAATTGCTGGTAGATCGTTCATGAAATGAGATCAAATCTAATAAAATATTTTTCATTTTTCAGTCTTCATCCATCCAATGAAGTGTAATAGTGAGAAATCCAACATTAGTACATGATGTCCAAGCATCTGTAGTAATTGCAAATTTTTGATGGGTTGTATTAAAAAATAACAGAGATCATGTTGCTTTTCATGATATAATTTTAAAATACTTTGTATGACAAACTGTCTTGATGGCAGAGAATAACGTGGTGTTAATTTATTAATAAATAGTTGAAAATCCTTATTTTCAACAATAGAAAATGCTTGCTAGTTGGTAATAATCTATTTAAAGAAATATTGGTTTATTTGTATAACCATTTAAGCATTATATGGTTCGACATTAGTCTTTATAGCAGCATTTAGTTTGTCAAACCTTTCATGATAATTACGTTTGAGATGTGATTTAATTGTAAAGAAAACCGTGTTTATTGAATAGGAAGTCTGACAATGTTTGCAATATTGTTTGTTACCAATTTCAGTAAGTTCGTCCCAGAAGGAATCCTTCTTCAATCGCTTTGGAAGATTTGGAGGATTGTTTGTTATTTCTTTGAGTATGTTAGATTCAAGTTCAACTTGAGATGTCAATATTGAAGAGGAAGTAAATTCAATTGCATCCATATTAACAAATTGTTCATATATGGTTTGTTTCATTCATCGCATAAATTTCAAATTGTTTAGGTATGTTTTTTCGTTAATTGCACAAGATTTAAATAAATTAAATAAATAAAAAAAAAGAAAAAAAATTCTTTTTACATATTTATATAAAAAAAAATTCAAAAGTCCAATTTTCGTTATTGCTAGAAATTAATTTTTAATTAAACAAGTCATAATTTATCATTTTATGCTATAGTAATAACCTTTTAATTAAAAAGTAAAAAAAAAAGAAAAAAAAGTCTATTACAAATCACAAAGCTTTTTGCTTGTCAAATCGATTTCAGATTCAATTTAAGTACGATGAGTTTGAAATATGATAATTAAAATTATGTGACTGCAAAATTTGAGTTTAACCAGTTTGGTTTCAAACAGGGCTGAACCGAGTTTGAGTGAACATAATAACATCCCTAGTTTAGAGGTTGAGCTTATAGACTACCTGCTGACTGGTTTAGAGTTTATCACTTATTGTAGGAATGGCACTTGTCGTTTAGAGGTAAAGTTCATAGACTAAGTTTAGAGTTTATCACTTACCGAAGAAGAAAGTACCAAGCCCGCTCCAAAAGAAGAATAGTTGGGTAATGTTAGAATTTAACAATGAAGAACATACTTTCTCTAAGAAAACTGCAAGGAAAATTTTGGTGTCAACAACTTTTGCGAAATTTTATAAATGGGCTTTTTGGCATACCCTTTCCAAAAGATCAGCAGTGTTTACTCCATCCAAATTGAGGGTTGTCTAAAGCGGAGCAGAATCACAAAAAACATGACTAATCAAATTACAATAATTAACCAAGAAATACTTGCTAAAAAGTTCAAAAATTTGATAATCTTTGGCGAAGCAGAAAGTGAAAAACCTGAAAAATACAAAAAACGGTAGTCTAAACCTATCTTGGTGGATTAATTAAAATGTGGGAAGGCAATTTTGCTTATATATAACTATCTAAAACCTACCTAACTTTAATATATAAAAACCCTAACCCTAAAGTTGATTTGCTAAAATATATATTATAAGAATCTGCTTCGCTTTAGACGTCCCCCAAATTGGGAAAGCATCGACTATATTGGAATTAAGGTCATAAGTATAATTTTAATAAAGTAAACAATGAATGACACATGAGGTTTTTTTGAGAAACCACTTTAGAAATTGTTAGGGAATATTTTTGAATATTCTTTTTTTTCCTTTTCTTTTTTCTGTTTTTTTTTCTTTTTCTTCTTTCTTTAATATATGTATATCATACCATTGACTTTTTTTTGCTTTTTTCATCTTGTTCATTTAATTAGGGTTGCATCAGTCCAGTCTGGTCCCTAAGAGGACTGTTATCATAGTGTTTACAGTTCTGGTCCGGTCCGGTCCTTCAGTCCCATAACAGTCCTTTAATGATTCTGTCAATCTTAATTCCAAAAATGACATAATTATTTACTGTCAGATGTAAACAAACATCATATGATCTACATTACACCTGATCAAGAAATTTGATTGGGTGATACGAATATCACAGTTATGTTTACAAGGACTGGTCCCAGGACCGGTCCTTTAATGGTCCCACAGTTCTTATTGGTCCCAGTCCGGGACCAGTCCTGGATCAGTCTTTTTCAGGACCGATGCATCCCTATATTTAATTTTGGTTTTTCGCTTAGGTATTGTAGTTTTTCCCTTTTTTTACTTACCCATTTTCTCGTTGCTTCCCTTATACCCTTTCGTATATTACTTTGTTGTTTTTTAGTTCTTTACACAGTTATTGTTAGTTAACATCTCTGCTGGATCTAGGTGGGAAAAGTTTTAAAGAAAAGTTGGTGGTTATGACTGGCTGTAGATCCAAGCTGTTTATCTAGCAATTGGAGGTAGAAATACCCCGGTTCTAATAAGGTGAAATCTATTCTGGCAGGTCGCGGATAAGTGCCTATGGTAACTGGACGAATTGTATTTTAGTTGTAAACTTTTTTAATTAGGCTGTAGAAGGTTTAAAATTTTAGTTATTGTTTTTTTGCAAACCAGTTTTTTGTTTAGATTTTTAATACTTGATCATGGTCAAATTACGGAATGCAAAAGATGATAAGTGACAGAGGAGAACGTCTCAAATTAGGAAATAATTTCCAGAGTCACTGTCGTTACAAAAAATTTTTATAAAAAAAGCACGGGTAGCTTAACTTTCTAAAAAATGTAATAAGGATGAATTAATGTTTTTATCTCGTCATATAATATATCCGTTTAATCCCTTCACTCTTTTTCTTGCGCCATGATTGGCTAAAATGCATGTGACTTGCTAAAATTAATACGTAGCATGATTGGTTGTTGTTCTCTGTGTTACAATATCAGAAATGGCATTCTCATGCATCACTAAAAGGAAATAATCGACAAGTATTCAAACGTCATGGCATTAGGTTATAATAGGCAGTTGTGTACATATGTATAACTCAACACTGCTTTGCATTACGTAGTTAAAAGAAAAGTTTTGGCATTTGAAAGACGCCAAATTATAGAAAGCATGATTAACGTAAGTTCCTCAAATATAAATCGCGGATTAATTATCAACGCACAGGGAATACAATTTTCGGATTATGATCTTAAACCGCAACATAAAAGTGATTCTATAGGAAATCTATCCTTTCATGCAAAGCATGTAAATTCAACAGCAAAAAAAGAATCTTTTTTGTTGAAAAATCATATTGAGATTTCTTCTGATGAATTAGAGTATGATAGCCAGATATTTAATACGGGCGAAATCATAAATTCTCCCCTTGACGATGAATCTTCTACAAATGATACTTTACTAATAGTACGATGCACAAAAGTCGAAATGGTTATTAACAAAGAAACAATAAAACCGTCTTATGAATTAACTAAAAAAGTTAAAGACGCCCTGAAACACCACGATCAATACCATAAGTTAATCGATGTATTTAATAATTATGGCTATTTTTTACCAAAAAAATAATTCTTGGGCATAAAATATATGGAATGACTTATTTAAACGTAAATAAAGATCTAACAGAATCTAATGATAAAAAGTTTGATCAAGAATTGACACCTCCTGATGATTTTTCAGAAAGTGAACTTGATATTTTGAGTCAATGGAAAAATTGGGTGAATTCTTGTAATTTTAATTTATATTACTTTGTATCAATTAATGGTGAATTGGTTGTGGAAGATAAAATAAAAGAGTGGATTAAATCTTGTTTAAATAGTGATGATCTTGATTCATTGCAAGTTATTGGTTGCAAAGAATTATATCCATTGTATGAAATTTTTGGCTTATCTCTTCGTCAAGAAATTGAGTCTGTTCTTGGGATTAGTAACCAATCTATTAATAGAAATAATATAAAGGAAAGAGTTCTTATGGAAGGAGTAGTACCAATTAAAAATCGGCGTGTTTCATATAGTGTAAAATTTCCGGTTTGTTTTAAATCAAATAATTACCAAGTTTTTGGAAAATTCATTACGCAAGATAATGAACCAATTGATGAAATAATAATCAAATTCAATTTTATGGACATATATGGATTCTTAATTTTCATGGAAGATTAGTAAGTTTTTATTATATGTACCATTGATCAATTTCAACTGAAAACAATGTACAAATTTCTTATTTTTAGTGAGTTCACATATAAGAAACCAAAAATTGCTTGGATATTAATTGGAATACCTGCTGAAATTGGATATTTTAGCCAATCTACACGAAATATAGAAGTATTAAGTTCGGGTATGCATCAAAGTTGAATAATGGTTATATTGTATTGAAAGTTCCGGAAAATTTGCCAAATGATTCGGTTATTGTTGTCTCATTTAAACATCAACATCCAACTTCACATTACGAACCAAAATTCATAGCTAAAATACAAAGTTATCGACATGATAAAATTTTACTAAATATACAAGATCATTATTATGAATCTTCAGATTGAAGAAAATAATGAAGATTGGAAATCTTTTGACGATGAAGAAGTGAATGAAGATTCGAAATTTTTTGACAATGAAATGGATAAAGATTCGAAATCTATTGACAGTGAAGTTGTTAACAAAGGTTCAGAATTTTTTGACAATGAAGAGTTGAATGAAAAAGCAAAAACTTACAACGATAAAGATATGAATGAAAATTCGAAATCTTTTAACGATGAAAATGTGAACGAAGACAGGGAGCCTTTTTATCAAAAACTTATTATCAAGAATGCTTCTACATATAACGAAAATAGAGAAAAGTATTCTAATAATGACCTAAAAACAGACAGCAACATTGTTGTTGATGAATATGAGGAAGATTCTGACAGTAATGACAATAATTATTTCAAAATAGATGATTTTGAACATGAATATAACAAAAGACCTTCCGAAAAGAACCTAATTAAGGCATCTAAATATTCAGTTCAATGGTTTATCCTCCAAAATTCTGATTTAACCAATTCATTTGGAATATTGATTTATCTGAACCAAATAGGCCAAATAATTCACTCAGGTAATGTATGTGTAAAAAATTATTGATTTATAATATTGTAATATTAAACTCATCAGCTATTTAATAATAAATCTCATTTAGTCAAAGAAGGTTTACTTTATAGTAGTATGATCAAGCCAACTTTTAAAAATCAATTTATAGTCAATTTATACATTTTAATTATAGAAAATTAGATTATATGGAAGATTCGGACGAGATGAATACTCTTGGACATCGTTATCAAAATGGGATTGGTATCGATAAAGATAAACAACAAGCATTTACCAATTATCAAAAATCCGCGGAGATGGGAAATGCTTTTGGAATATTTCATGTCGGTTATTGCTATCAAAATGGAATTGGAATTCAAAAGGATGAATATAAGGCATTTGAATACTATAAAAAATCTGCAAATATGGGGCACGTTACTGGAACATATAATGTTGGATGTTGTTATAATAAAGGAATTGGAATTGAAAAGGATGAACATAAGGCATTTATAAATTATCAAAGATCTGCGGATTTGGGGCACGTTGCCGGAACATATAATATTGGATATTGTTATTATGAAGGAATTGGAGCTGAAAAGGATGAACATAAGGCATTTATTTGTTATCAAAAATCTGCAGAGATGGGACACGCTAGTGGTGCATATAATGTTGGACATTGTTATTTTAATGGAATTGGAGTTGAAAAGGATGAACATAAGGCATTTATTTATTACCGAAAATCTGCAGAGATGGGACACGCTGCTGGAATATATAAGTTAATGTTGGATATTATTATGATGAAGGAATTGGAGTTGAAAAGGATGAATACAAGGCATTTATTTATTATCAAAAATCTACAGAGATGGGCGACGCTGATGGAATGAACAGTGTTGGATATTGTTATGAAAATGGAATTGGAGTTGAAAAGGATGAACAAAAAGCATTCATTTATTATCAAGAATCTGCAGATATGGGAAATGCTGCAGGAATGAATAATGTTGGAGAATGTTATCAATATGAGAAAGGAGTAAAAAAGACGAAAATAAAGCATGTTTTTATTATCATAAAGCCGCCGAAATGAAGAATAATATTGCGATATGTAATCTTGGAGAATGTTATCAGAATGGAATTGGGATTAAAAAGGATTTAAAACAAGCCTTTGAATTATATTTGAAGTCTGCTAAATTGGGATGTATTTATGGAATAAAAAATGTTGGATATTGTTATAGGAATGGTATTGGAACAAAAAAGGATTTAAAAGAGGCCGAGTATTGGTTTCGAATGTAAGTTCCTTAATTCTTTTTTTTTTTTAAAAAAAATATATATATATATAGAATATTAAATATTTGTATAATTGTATAATAGGGAGAAAAATAAATTTCAAGGTATTTTTTTTGTTTTATTTTGTTACACTACTATATTTATTATTAATTTAACTATTAACAGAAATAAAGAAATTTACATGTTCTAATATTGATGGCAACGTGAAAGAAATATTGAATGACGAGAGGTATCAGTTGTTATGGATTCCATACAACAAATTTGAAGATATTAAAGAGATTGGGAAGGGAGGATTTGCAGTTGTTTATCATGCTAAACGTCTAATTCATTATAAGGATTCATATCATAAATATTCATTCGCAATTAAAAAAGTCCATGATCAAGGTTTTTTTGACGAGGTAAATTTATTAAATTTTGTTTGCACTTAAATTTTTGCCAATATATATCTCTATATATATATATCTCTTTTTTTTTGCAGTTGAAAACATTTTGCGAGATCGGATATAAAAATCCGTCATTCTTGAGATGTTATGGACTATCGAGAGATGACTTAGGAAATTACAATCTTATTTTGAAATATGCAGAAAAAGGTTCTTTACGTAATAATCTTCACGAAGTATCGCAAATGAAATGGGAAGAAAAATTAAATTTATTAAGCTGCATTACATCGGATCTTGAAGCAATTCATTCGCAAGGAATAGAACATCGAGATCTTCATAGTGGAAACATTTTGCAAGACAATTTGGATAATGCTTATATTACAGACTTGGGGCTCTCAAATACAATCAATGAAGTGTTCGGAGTTTTACCATACATGGCACCAGAGATTTTACAAAGAAAGCAATATACTCAAGCAGCTGATATTTATGCTTTAGGTATTATTATGACGGAAATATCGACAGGAAGAAAGGCTTTTGATGGTTATAATTTTGATATTGAATTTGCGCTAAAAATTTGTCATGGATTACAACCAAAATTTACACCCGGTACTCCTGAATGTTATATTGAACTAGCAGAGCGATGCATGGATTTAGACCAGAGAAAACGACCTACTATCCGAGCTGTTAATAGTTTAATTACTTATTGGATTGAAGAAATAGGAATCTTTAATGATGAAAACAAGATCAAAAAACAATTTTTAGAAGCTGACAAAATTAAATCTATGGTTGAATTACCAAAGCATTCAAATAACATGTATATCAGTAAAGCTATCAATATACGAGAAATATCGGACAGATTAGAATCGTACGAAATTAAGATAAATTTGAATTTAACAGAGTTTTAAAAAATCATAAAGCATTTTACTAAGTATACTTTAAATAATATTTAGTTAACTTTGTAATTTCTTTTGCTGTTTGACTAGTATATACAAATTATGATAAACAACTCTACCAATTTTCAATTATTTTTGCAAAGATTAATTATACTCAATTTGTGTACAGCATATCGGTATTTGCATTTAGTAAAAAGTTCGTTCCAATCAACCAAGTACAGTACATACGTACTTCTTACATATTTACACAAACAGACTTTTGTGACTACACGTATGAATTAATTTTGTCAAATACAGTGCACGTTAGCATATTTTTTCGATTTATGTAGATTGGACCCCAAAAATTGATTTAAATCGAAAAATCAGCCCGTTAAACATTGTTATTTACTTGAAAATGTTACAGCGAATTAAAAAGGATATTAGAGAATAAGGTATAGTAGTTATAATTTCATTTCACGAGATAGAATAACATCTTTCTATTCACGGGAAAATTAATATCCCTAAACAGTTCGAATTACACTACACCACCATTATACATTATCTTAATACGACAAGCAAGGAGAACTTTTATTGTGATTGGCTAGTTTTGTAGATCACTTTGATTTTAGCTAAACAGTAATATTAAATTAGTTTTTATTTAAATTGCCGAGACACTTCATTATTTACATAAAAAAATAATCATATGGGTTAGGTGCTGCAAAAAGGGACCAAATTGACAACTTATTCAATTTAAAACACAAAAGTAGTTGTATTAATAAAATTTTGCTATATTATTCTTTAAAGTTTGCACTTTCTTATGATTTATTATAAGATTTGCAACATAAAAATTGATTTTCTGAAGAACTTTTGTTTTGTCAATTTGGTCCCTTTTCGCAGTACCTAGCCCATATCTTAATATGTTCTAGCTTATAATATAAAAGAAAAAAATAGCAAGCTTGTTACTTAACAGTAAATTTTGTCTAGATACTGCGTTAAAAAGTAATTTTTTTTTTTTTTAATGTATAATCGTAGACCGAGTACCAGTGACTACTAAATACTAAGCTATAGATCTATGTAAAATTTTTATGCAATGTTTGTAGTGCTGTGTAGAAATTTTATTGTATCTTACAAACTTACATATCATTTATATAAATTTATATATATTCCTATATAGAATTATATAAATTTGCAAAAATTTTATAAATAAATATTAACGCTAGGATTAGATTTTAAGCTTAAATTGGAGTTTGAAGAAGGTTTAAACATGCAGAACTTTTTACCTAGTACATCGAATACTGATTACTTTAATTACTTTGAGAAATAGCTAAAGTACAGTCTAAACTCTATAATCACACTGTCGGGATCATCGCGACTTTTTATGAACATGTGCTTATATAGAGGTTTTTTTCTATATAGTTATAATAGTTGGTTATAAAATAGATGTACAGTACTTATAAAGAGAAATTTTATATAATATGCTTATATAAAGTGTGATTATAAGGAGGTTCGATTGTATACAGTTAAACAATAGAAACTTATTTTAATTTTTCTTTTATTATTACTTTTTTATTATTAAGTAACATTAGCATATCTAAAATTTTTTTCATCTAGTATGAATGCATAGTAATAACTCTTTAAGATCTGGTAATGTGAAATTAAAGCAACCGAAACAACTACCGGTAGTTCTTTTTGTTAGTTAGAGTTAGAGTGAGATAAGTGTAATGCATGGGTAGAACTGGAGTTTGTAGTAAAATTTTTTCAAGGAATTTTTTTGCTAGGGTTGAAGAGTTGTTTTATAAGCAAAAAATATAAGCTACAAGTGATTTTTTAAAATGTTGCTATTTTTTTCTATTTCTTATTACACCTGATTCTACGATCTGATTGGTTTACAGGTGAGTATTTTAAACCTCTTTAATACCATATATTTGCCTAATTTTCTAATTTTTAGCATTTTTCAAATTCATTAATAAATGCATTATAATCATCATCTTCATCTAAAGTCATCACTTATCCACAACTATTAATTTTATAAGAGACTTGAATATCGTCTTTATCAAAATTGTTATTGTTGATATATATTTGAATATGCTTAACTAGATTATTAAAAAATATCCAAGTTAACTGATTCAAATATAACCTTAACCACTGTGTATACTACATTAGAGAGTAAGCTGTATAACGTATTTTTTACAGTAACTCATTGTAAAATCACAATAATTTAACCACTTACTTTGGTCACTAGAATGGTAAGTTTTATAACAGTATTTTTTATAATAATCTATTACAGATATCATAACAAAATATTTTACAGTGCACCATAATAGAAATTACAATAAATTCCGATGCAACCCGCTTAACCACATATTGTGATTACCAGAACAGTATGTTCTGCATATATAATATTTTACAATATTCATGTATGGTGCAAGAAACCTATACTCAACAGTTACACAGAACATTTCAATTTTTTAAACAGCTATAACTTTTTATTAAAAAATCTAACCGGTAACTTTGTAGAGCTAAATTAAATTTGCTCTACATATGTGCCAAATATCTTTTCAAAATCTTATCACTGTAAAGAGTTGATGCATTTTCAAAATTGAAATTTTATATGTAAATTTATAAATTCACATATTTCAAAATGCATCCTCTTTAGAGTGAAAATTTTGAAAAGATATTTGGCACACATGTAGATTTGATACAGCTCTACAAAATTACAGGTCAGATTTTTTTAACCTCTTGGATAAATTATAGCTGTTTAAAAATTGATCTGTGTAACTGCTGAGTGGGTGGCAATTATTTCGCCGACATAACATTTCACCGACAATTATTCACCGACAAGTTCATTTTACCGACAGTTTATTTCACCGAAGCTCATTTCACCGGCAAAGTAAATCTGGTCATTTTCATTAGGGTCAGGTAGAATTAGGTAGAATTAGGGCTAAAGTTAGTGTGCTTTTTAAAAAAAACCTTGTCGGTGAAATGAGCTTCGGTGAAACAAACTGTCGGTAAAATGAATTTGTCGGTGAGTATTTGTCGATGAAATGTTATGTCGGTGAAGTGATTGTTGGTGAAATAATACGACCCCGTTGAGTATATAGTAGAAATCACGATAACTTCAATACAACTCAACTCAACCTTAACTACTTATGTACTGCATTAATAAATAAGTTTTGTGACAGAATTTTTCCATTAAATCTAATTCATTAATATATGTGCGTTTAGTTAGCTCACCAATATATGCATTTACTAATTATTTAGCTAACAAACCAATATATGTACAGAACAGTACATTTATATTACTAATTAACTAATGCATTAATATATGTGCATTTACGTTAACGCACTAATATATGTGCGTTTGTATTACTATCCAACCAATGCGTTAATATCTGTGCATTTACTAATTATTTAGCTAATGCACCAATATATGTGCGTTTGCTAATTATCTAGTTAACACGCCTATTTTATTGCTGCGTGCATTTTACGAATTATATGTTTAGATAACGATTGCTAATTAATTAACGAACTAATGTATGTGTATTTAACTAATTATATATTTAATTAACGCACCTATATATAAGTTTTTATTACTAATTAGCGCATTTATATATAGCTTTTACTACTAATATTTAAACACTAGTTTATGAGTTTACATTATTAATTAATTAGTGGTAATATTTACACGTTCACCAATTATTTATAATTATTAATTAATGCACCATATAAACGTTTAATACTATATATGAATGCTGTCAATAGAACTTGACATCGGGTTGTCAATGTTCAGTTGGCTTTCTGCATGCCGTCTATGAACAATCAATCATTGGAATTTCAATTATATTATACGGTATGTACAACATAAAATAAAATTGAAATTCTGATGATAGATTGTCCATGATAACACGCAGAAAGTCAACTGTAAATTGAAAGCCCGATGAAAACTTTTATTCATATATAGTCTTAATGAATCAACAAATATGAAATCCAGCAAAATACATATAATACAGTAATAAAAGATCTCTACGAATATTATTATTATCGTTTAAAAAATATTTGAGTGCTATTCTATTAACAACACACAGTCGCCTTTTTATTGTTATGTAAGTAAACATAATTAATGGAGCATTAATTAAATATTATAATTAATAGCGCATAATTAATTAGTAAATATAAAATCCAACAAAATATATATAATACAAGATCTTTACAAATAATAATGTTATTGGGTAAAAATAAATATCTGAGTGCTATTCTCTTGACACATTACTATGTAAGCCAACGTTCTAAAAATGGATCACTTTTATAGTCCAAATTTGCGATTTTTTTTTTGATGAATTAAGCAACTTTCTGAATGATAAATTATTAGAGCATTAATAAATATAAAACCCAGAAAAATATAAATAATACATACAAGACCTCTACGAATAATATTATCATATAAAAATGCTTTTCTATTTACAAAACGCAGCTGACTGTAGATTAACCTTCTAAAAATGGTTCAAATTATAGTTCAAATTTGTGATTGTCATTGTTTTTTTTCGATAAATTAAACTATCTGCTGAATAATAAATTATTAGCATTAATGAATTAATAATTAAGAATATAACAAAAATATATAATACATACAAGGTTTCTACAAATAATAATATTACCATGCAAAAATAAACGTTTGAATGCATCCTTTCAATAACATTGCTGTGTAAGTCAACGATCTAAAAATAGTCCATTTTTATATCCAAATTTATATTAGAGCATTAATAAATTAATACCCAGCAAAATATAAATAATCCATACAAGCCTCTATAAAGAATATTATTAACATGTAAAAATAATGTCTGAGTGCTATTATATTAACAAAACGCAGTCATCTGTTCATTGCTATATAAATTAAAATGGTTCACTTTTTAATCCAAATTTGCATTTGTTTTTTTTTTGTTTGATGAATTAAGCTATCTATTGAATAATAATTTATTGGCGCTAATAAATTAATAAATATGAAATATAACAATTTATATGTATAAATACATACAAAGCTTCTATGAATAATAATATTTAATATAAAAATAAATTTCGAATGCAATTCTTTCAATAACATTGCTATGCAAATCAATGTTCTAAAAATGGTCCACTTATATATCCAAATTTGTATTTTTAGCTTTTTTTTTTTTGATGAATAACAATCTGTTGAATGATAACTTATTAGAACATTAATGAATTAATAAATATGAAATCAAGTAAAATACAAGTCTCTGCAAATATCATTATTATCATGTAAAAATAAATGCCAGTGTGCCATTTTTTTTAACAATACGTTGTCCTCATTTTATTGCCATACAATTCAAAGTTAAAAAATAATTGGATCTGAAATTATAGATACCTTATTTATCTTCTTTGTAGTCCAAATTCGGGGTTTATTTATTGATAAATTATTTAAATTATTAGATGTATTAACGAATTAATAAATATGATCCAGAAAATACAAGTCACCTAATACATACAAGGTCTCTACAAATAATATTATTATCATGTAAAAATAAATGTCTGAGTACTATTTTCTTAATAACACGTAGTCATTAATTTATTGTATGTAAATCAATGCTTTAATAATGGTTGGATTCGAAGTTATAGATATCTCATTCATCCACTTTATAGTCTTTTGCTTTTTTCTGATAAATATGATACCTGTAGAAATGATAATTTACATACAAGATTTCTCCAAATTCCCGTGAATCGGCTACTGAACTATCGACTAACAACAAATCCTTACAAATAGTTTTTCTTTTGACCACGGAAAAAATTAAAAATTTATGTCGCTTCAGTAAATCCTTATCGTATTTACGCGAAATAACGCACATGGGCATTATTTCCAAAATTTCATTTCCTTAAAATAGCATAGATGGTTTCGAAATAACGCCCATATATAACGCACACCCCACGTACTAATGTTTGTCAATAATTATTTAGAGGTAGATATTTAGAGGTAGTAACTATATTCATGATTTTTTATATTAATAAATCATCTTTATACAAACGTGATATTACCGTATGTGTTGAAAACTTGCAGATATGGGGATGCTAGTTTACAATAAATTTGTTTGTGTAATAAACTGTTTGTTAAAAAGTTTATCTATCTATTGATTATCTGCAAAATAAAGCTGGTTGGCGAATTAATAATCTGATAAATTTTTGTGAAACGACGAATTCAATAACAAGCAGAAGCAAGAATTTTTTAGTCAAAAATCTGATTTAGATCGGAAAGGCTGTATATAAAATTAATAATTACCTATTTATTAGGCATCACACATATGTAACGCACATTGGCATTATTTCGAAAATTCAATTTTGTAAATTTTGTAGAAATTAGATCTTTACCCCGAAATAACCCATGCGCGTACTCGAAATAACGCGCATCTCCTTGAAATAACACGCAGGTGCGCGTTATTTCGCGTAAATACGGTACTTGGTTTACAAATTTTTATGCTCACAGATTAGCATAACACGTCTTGTTGCGATGTTCTAAATCAACGCGAAAGCAATAAATACTTCACAAAAATGTTCATAAAAGGAGTTGGTGGCACATGATAATGGTTGATATAAGCTAAATTTTGTTTGTTTATCAATTATTTTGTACAACATTAATTTACAGATGTACAATTATAGTGTCTAGGCTCGTACAAATTAAACCGCATTTTAAGAAACTTTATGGATATATTAGTACAAAGAGGGTATCAAAATATAAACATTAGCGAAATTTTTTAGGTTGGTAGGGTCTTAATTTTGCCTACAATAAAATAGCTGTTATATGAATGGTTTGACATTTTATGACCGTATTACATTACACTTATATTACACAATGATCACAAAACCTGGCTGACCATGTTACATTACACTGTGATCTTGAAATCTGATTTGCGCTTTATACATTTTTTAGCGTATACATTATTGGGCAAATTTTGCAATTTAACAAATGAACGCGTGCTGCAAAACAGCACGTGCAGCAAATCATTTGTCAAATGCCGTATTCGCAAATTTGCCTAATAATGTGGTTGGCTGCTGAGTTTAAATTTGAATAAACATGATTACATCCCTAATTCATTTATGAAATGAAATGGTATAAATAGGACACGTTTTAGCATCCCACCCATCTGGTTAATCAGCTTTTATCTTGAAAATAAGTTTAGTATAATTTGTTTTAAACTACATTTCTTTAAATATTGTACGCGTTAAATTTACTTTACTTTTTCAAGAAAATAATTATGAGCACAAATAAGCAAAGTAGACGCGAAATTATGTTACACAAATACTTAATATCCGACAATCTCATATGATCATGAAATTATTCTTCTCACTATTTTTTTCAAGTATTACAATGTAACATGTTTATTCCAATTAAATCTCAGCCAATAACTCCCTACAAATCATGGTCATAAATTGCGGATAACACCATTATTGGGCAAATTACTGTTATTCGCCAATTTTTGCCCAATAATGTATACGTAAATTTATTTAGCTTTTAACTTACTCTTGTTTCTTAGTTATTATTTCTTATCTAGAGAAAAAGAAACAAAGAAATAGATCTTATCAAAATTTTTTAAAAATGTTCTCGTGATGGTATCATTTCTTTGTCGGTTTCTAATAACTGGAAAGACCTTAATAATATATGGCATTTTTGAAGGTAGCTGAAGAGTTGTTAGATCAAGGAACTTTTATTGAGATGAAAGACAAGGTACACAATTTTAATATTTATTTCATCTGGCAAAGAAAAGTAACTCCTAGTCGACTGCGCCTTGACTAGTAGTAGTAATGTTTTATTTAGTATATTTTCAATATACGCATTACTACTCAGGAGAATTACTGGATTGCTTGGCTTGGGGATCCGTATTATTTCACTGGCAATTACTTCACTGAGTGATTGGGTGGTTTAATTGGAAATAATTGGCTTGAATGCCGCTCCATAGGTTTCAATTCGGGGCTTTGGCTTTGCTGTAAATAGCTTTTGGTTCTGGAGAAGGAATTGATTAGATCTTTACTACTCAACAAAATTAAGTGTACTGCTAATAATTTGTTTCTATCACAGGTGATTGAAGAAGGATCGCAGCATGCAAAAGAATTTGAGAAATATTGGAGAAGTATTATTGATAAACAAGTAAATGCCTTAAATACGTCACAAAAGCTTATAATCGTGAGTTAGTCAATAAAATCGACTTAGTTAACTAAGCTGCCCGAAAAGTTCTAGTCAAATAAGCAATATCAGAAAATTCGAGAAAATACATTTAATATAGATGAGTAATGTTTCGACTTAGTCGATTTTTAAATATCAACTTAGTCGAGTCTAAATTTGTGTCGGCTACAAATATTATGAGGGCGATTGAATAATAATGAGTCCTTTATCACATTTGATACAATAATAATTATAAATTTTTGTTTGCACTTTGTAATCAAACGTAGAAACGGAATCAAGCAGTAATTGGAGAAAAACAAAACCGAAATGCAACCGAAGAGGAAAGACAACTGCAGACGAAGAAAACAAGGAACGATTTAAAAGGGACCTCTCTCACTGATGCAATTCAACATACTTTACCAAATTTGATTTATCTGTAGTTACGACGCAATAAATCTATATCAAGTACAGCATCAGTCGAGCAAAGATTTCCAACCAAGATCTTAAAGTGGTGAAGATTTAAAGAAAAAGTTAAAATGTGGCGTTCCAAGAATGTATGACAAGAATATCAAAAACTTATTTTTAACAATTACATGTGAGAAGGATATGTGGGTTGCAGCCGAAGTAAACATCCACGACAATCTAACACCACTGGACAGGTCGATCTGTTTTTTAGACGGCCGTGCATTAGAGGACGTAATTGGAGAACCGGATTTCATTGTTGTCGACAAAGATTATGAAATAGTAATTCCATTCGAATACAAGACACGATGGACTTTAAAAATACCTTCGAATGAAGAAATTGTTGTATTAAATATTCAAGAAAAGAAATATAGAGAAGGAAGGCTTACGAATTCCAAAGCACTTCTATCTACAACTCAATCAACCAAATTTATGGGTACATGTGTGCCTTTGAATTACGGTAAGAATGCTCTTTTGGGGATTGTAAGCCAATATTTCACATGATTACCATTTATGAAAATAGGTATGGGGTGTTATCATCGTACGACCAAACCTGGTTCTCTCAGAGGGGAATAAATGGAGTCTACGACTGGTTACGCGTATCAGATCCTATTAGCAACACATCAACGGATCCTACGCTGTTAAAATCCATTGCTTACATAATTTTCGTCGCTTCGAACAGCCGATACGCACCTTACATTGACAAACCTAAACTGATTACTGATGAAGAGTCATCCAATTCCGGTACATCTGATAACGAGCAAAAAAAGATGATAAGGAATTTAAATATAAAAAACCTTATCTCTAAAAGAACCTAACGTTGTAACTCGACGTCGGAGTACTCAGGTTGAATGATCATATAATGGATTACAACAACAGTCGATTTATCTCCGTAATTACAAGAATTCAATCCTTAAAGAAATTTATTGTACATTATGTATATGCGAAATGGAGGAGTTCAACGATTTCAAGCCAAGTGAAGATTATGTGATAGTAATTATAAATTAAACCTCTCTACAATAAGGCATTTTCAATCGAATCTTGAAAATATTTATAGATATTCTTCTATGGTTACACAATTCAGAAAGTTGCGATCACGTGATCATCGAAAATTTTTAAAGTCCATTTATATTAGAGTTAAAGTCTATTTTGGGCTTAAATATTAGAGATTTTAATAGCAAAGTCGCAAGGAAAACCTTTATTAATGCGCAGAAGGTTGTTACGTATGCAAAATTTTGTGTAATAAGCGATTTTTGGCAAAAGAACGTTTGGTTTGAATAGTGATACGGGTCGATGAAAAAATCGCGGGCCGAGGCCGATCCAAAAAAAACTCGGGCCGGTCTACCGGGCCGACCTTTTGCTAGTGTAATTTTTTCTGATCAGAATCAGTCAATATTAAACGTGTAAAAAGTCATCAGGTAGTTTTTTATCGAATTCTAGTGATATTAAATGATTTTTGTCCTTGAGAAAAATTCCAGCATGTTAGCATTTCATGTTGATTGATAGTCTATGTCTCCGAACATTCTTATACTTAGATTATATGGGCAATGGACTAGGAAAACCCGTCTTTGAAGGGGGTTTTCCATTTTGAGAAAATGGCGATTATTTGTCTGTGAAACCTAAATTTTACCCCTGAAATTTTTGTTTATTTTTAGATATCAATTACTGAATAAACAATGTCATGTGATTATGAAACACTGATTGACCAATCTAATTTAATTGAGTCGTCAATCTTTGGTTGTAAATCTATTTTTAGAACACGATCGTTAAAAAATTAGTTTACATTCAAGTTAAAATATCTTGATAAACTATTATATTAACGTAGGGTAAAAAGCGAAATACATATAGATATAAACCAGAACTTTAATTTGAATCGAAAATCTCGAAATTGATAAAAAAGTGTCAAAGACGGGTTTTCCTAGTCCATTGCCCATATTCGCTATTTGCAGTTTATCACCTAAATAAGCCAATTCTCTTACATTATTATAAAATGACTAGCCGACTTTTATTAATTCCTAGCTTGAAATATACTTTAGAAGATAATCGATTCTAGCACTTCTCTTACCAACCGGCCCGGCCCACAAAGGTGCGGGCTGAGGGTCGACCCGCCCATCGACCCGGCCGTTGGGCCGGGGTCGACCCGTATCACTAGTTTTGAATCTTCCTGATCATGATACGTTGCACCAAATCATAATCGATTATTGGCAATCATCATGTGGCTGCAACTTTTTTCAGGCAATACTGGGGTAGTTGAATGCAAGATAATAAATATTCAATGTAGTTTAAACAGTGTTCTTTACTAATGAAATTAAAAAGGCTCTACTTTTGCTTACTCAATGCAAAAGAATAATTATTATCAATAATTAACGCAAATTCTCCACCTTGAAAACCAGCCAAATAATAAGTTAACCGCAGACAACACATAATCAGCAAAAATATACTAATGACTAAAAAGACCACCCGAAGAAATTATCTAATAAAGAATTAGTTCGTCATTACAGAACACAAAATTTTAAACTTCCTGCCAGTTTGGAAAAGGTGTCCTGACCGGCTTGATAGAGTCAAATTTTGTTTAGCATTACCCGCCGACCCAAATTTTTCAAAAACCCTCAAAAAAATTTTTTTACCCCAATTCTCATATTTAATGATATAGTTCGAAACAATCGATATGTCAAGGGATAAGGGATATCGGAACATTTCGGGATTGTTTATAGGTTAGGTCTGCGGGAATTTTCGGAGGTATGATAATATTGGATAACTAAAAATAAAATCTAGCTCTCAGAGCCTGGGCGTTGCCCCGGGAATGGGTCTGGTTTTTTTGACTCTTAGGCCTAAATACCCGTAAGTGAGATTTCAAATTTTATTCCGGGTATTGGCTTGGTGTTAAAATTTAAATAAAGGCTCAAATAAACCCATCTTTGGTTTAAATGAACCCGAATTGGTTCGATATGAACCCGGTTTGTGTTCAAATGTGCCGATTAGGTTCAAATAAATGCACTCAATTTGGTTTAAATGAGCCCGAATTGGGTTCAAATGACCCTTAATTTGGCGCACTTGAACCCAAATTAATTGTTCTTTTTATTTTATTTATATAAGGTAGCTGCGCGACGCAGTCGCACTAGAAACCAGGAACGAAGATATATAGTTAATAAATGGTCCAAGTAAACGTAAATAGGAAATCAATAAGAACTGGATACTTATTTGAATGTTTAATGGATTATTGATCTAGCATTTCATTAGTATATTGAGATAGTGATATGTTTGTAATTTAATAGTCTATGCTGTTTATTATAAATTATTTATTCGGATTTGATAATTTTTTACTTTAGAACAAGATTTTTGTATACATGTTACTTTTATTTTTTATGGCTAATGCAGTTCTACAACAACTTATAGAAGAATTACAATTCAATAATAAACGGGATCTTAATAAAAAAAGTTAATTGGTCTTTTTGTTGTTGATCAAGGTGAAAAACTAGATATACATGAAAAAAACATTAAGTAAATTTGTCATTGTAAAAGGAGGTTTTTATTGAATCAGAGAGTATCAAATATTGTGTAATATTAAGAACGAGTTACAATAATTTATTCAAAAACGGGCTACGCGGGCAATGTTTAGGTCGAATATAAATAAACTAAAGCAGAAGAAAAAAATTCGAAATTACATGATATTTGAATATAAAAGATGATAAATTTTAGGGTGTGAATATACTTTTTCATATTTAACATATCTTAATTGTTGGTTAGCGCTTAATAAAGAATATGAATGTATACACGGAAAATAAACCACATTTTAAATATAGTGTTATCTGTTGATATACAATGGAGTCAATCAGTTGTAAGTAAAAGTTTTTTGATATTGATAAAGATTTAAGCTTTTGAAATTAAACATTTGAAAGTGGCTTTATTCTAGTGCATAAAGAGAATTTTAGGTTAATAAGAAAATTTGAATGTGTTAAAATTTATTAATTTTATAAGTAACTGATAGCAGAAATCGATACTAAATAGGAAATATTATTTGAAATTTAGCGATAATAAGTACAATTTTATAATAGATGACATTGCAGTTTTTAACCATCACTATTGTCATAAGCATTATTGGTTTGAAGTATTTGAAAAAGCAATAAGATTTTAATAAACAGAATATTATTGTCATCTGTAGTATTTAAGTTTATTAGAGGGTTTATTTAGGGAATTTGAGTAACATTATGAGGAATATGTATTTTTATTTGAGGGTGAAAATTAATAAATGGATTTTCTTACTGGAATGTTATTGAGGTACGGTTGTTATAATACCTAACACAATTATTGATTTTATCAATTTTTGCAACAAACACTTTTTGACTAGTGATATGGGTTGACCGGGCCCAACAGCTGGGTCAATGGGTGGGTTGACCCTCAGCCCACACCTTTGTGGCCCGGGCTGGTTGGTAAGTGAAGTGTTAGAATCAATTCTCTTCTAAAGCATATTTCAGGCTAGGAATTAAATAAAATCAATTAGTCATTTATAATAATGTAAGAGAATTGGCTTATTTAGATAATAAACTGGCAAATAGCAAATATAATCTAAATATCAGAATGTTCAGACAATCAATCAACATAAAATACTAACATGCTGGAATTTTTCTCAAGGACAAAAAGAATAAAATTAAATAAT
This sequence comes from Gigaspora rosea, assembly GCA_003550325.1. Classification (NCBI taxonomy): domain Eukaryota; kingdom Fungi; phylum Glomeromycota; class Glomeromycetes; order Diversisporales; family Gigasporaceae; genus Gigaspora; species Gigaspora rosea. Next base: position 170,216 of record QKWP01000827.1, read on the forward strand.
TTAATATTACTATAATTCGACAAAAGATTATCTAATGGTCTTTTACATGTTTAATATAAATAAATATTGACTGATTTAGATTAGAAAAATTATACTAGCAAAAGGTTGGCCTGGTCGACCAGCCTGAGCGTTTTTGGAATCAGCCTTAGCCCATGATTTTTTGTCGACCTGTATCACTACTTTTGACTTTATATGTATTTTAAAATATAAGTTATTAAATATTTTTAGGAATTATTTAATATGCAAAAATAAATTTTAATTATCATAATATGTATTGGCTCTGTGTATTGTGGAATATAATACTTATTAATAGTGTACTTTTGAGTAGGTTAGTGAACAAATGATATATCAGATGAAAATTTTTGATCAAATGTTGTGATCATTAGAAATTAAACATATAAATATTATACTGCTTTATAATTAATTTCATAGACAATTTCATAAGATAAGTAAATGATCAATTAAATAGAATAATGACTTATAATTATTATGTGGTTTTATATAAAAGGTTTTATAAGTGATTCATAAGCAGGTAATAGTTAAGGCAAACAATTGACCAATGAAATACAATTATACATTTAAATATACCAGAAATTATGCAATATCAATTCTAATTTATTCCAATATTACATAAGTAATTGGATTAAATTTTATGAAATATTATTATCAAAAAAAAAACTGCCCACATGAAATGAAGATAGATTTTTAAGTGAAAAGAGATTATGAATTATAATATGTTTATTACTATAATTATAAAGAAATATGAATGTATGATATTGTATTTACTGAATTGTATTGTCAGTATTATAATTAGTTAATATATTTTAAGAGATAGCTATATGCCTAGTACTATAATAGACATATAAACTACTTACAATTATGATTTTAATTTATCTTTAATGATTAATTTTAAATTAAAAATTGATCTAATTTCAAATTTTAGCATATAGAACTTTAATTTTAGACTCGAATAATACAATTAAATCTAAAATATATAAATTTTTTAAGCTTAATTTTTTTAAACATTTAATTTTAATTATATAAGCATTATATACATAAAATATCAAAATATTTTATAATAATGTTAATCTGAAGCTTAAAGTAATAAATGTCATTATCATGTGACAATTAAGTTTAGAATAATTATATAATTACTTAACAAACCAATACAATATGAACTTAAAGTTTTTTGAATAAAAACAAGGATATTTAATTAATATATAAATAGTCAATTTGATAAACATTTAAACAGACAAGAGTTTTATATTATATAATGATAAAATTTTAAAATTTTAATATTTTTGAAAGAGGTCAAAAGAAGTAAATGATCTAAGTTTAAATATTTGGTCAATCTTTTAATTGTGCAGTTTGTTTGCACATTCTTCAAAATATTCAATTTCTTTACAAAGTGAATGGGACATTTGCATATTCAATATTGATTCATCAAAAGGGTATAAAAATAATAAATTATTTAGTCTTTATACCCAAGAAAGCATTACATATATGCTATTACAAGTATTACTATCATTATGATCAACTATTACTTTTTGAAAAGTTTGTTCTTGGCGTTTAAAATTAGTAAGTGCAAATGCAGGAGTTAGAGGAAGTTGAAAATGTTGAAACCTTATTTGAATTTTTGATCCATTATGGCCCCAAATAGTGCATATATAGCCACATTTAATAGGTAGATAGGTACGTAGTTGGGAGGAAGGTTTTCATAAGAACTAGATGCTTTACTAATTAATTCAATAATAATATATTTTGGAGGACTTTTAAGCACTATTATGATTATGAAATGATAAAAAATGGATAGAATCTTTATCAAAAATAATTTGCCAGAGAATTCCTTGTATACTATTCACTAAGTAATCATTTACACAAATATTAACAGTTATAATAACTTTATATTAATTGACAATATCAAAATGCCACATAGTGCATTTTCTTTCGTATCGAGTGTTGATAAAAATTTAAGACAGTTGATTCCAGTAAGAATAGTTCTATTATATAAATCTTGTGCACAAAAGTACAAGAACATTATTGTAATAATGTAATGTTCTTTTGTAGCTTCAAAGTTTATTTAACATGGTGATTATTTCTTGTTATAAGAAAAGTAGTATCTCTTCACTCTTGTGAGCTAATTAGGTTATCACCAAGAATTCTTAAACTTAAAGTAGATATTTGATCTTCTAAGAGATTTTTCTTATATATATTTTTTAAGAATACAGGCATAATTAGAGTCATCTAATTAATGCATTTGTTTTTTTAGAATTATAACATGTTTAATATTTGCCAAAGATTTTTTCATGTAATATTAGTGACAGAGTGAGTATTAACAAATAAAGATTTTGTTTTGAAGAACTTTGGCTTTCAGTTATAGACTGCAAGTTAACTCGAGTAGATATTCAAGTAAATTTATCTGGTATATATAAGGCAGAGTCTAAAACCAGAGGCAATTGTATAAAATCAATAGCGAACAAAATGTTAATTTTAGCAAAATAGGTGTCATTATCTGTTGCTTTACTTTTTTTATAAAAGTATAAAGCTGAGTAAGGAGTTTTTGACCAACTATAGAGATCTCATCTATAATGTGCTATTCTATTAGAGCCCAGTATTCTTGAAGTTGCTGTAATAACTCTTCTGACAAACTATGTTTATTTTTGAAAGATTCTTCAAAACCAAATCCACATGCAGAATGAAGAGTATTTCTACCAATTTTTGCAGCGTATTTTGTAAGAAATATATTTAAAATAAGAACAGATAGCATCAATGATTTTAGATTTATTTATACTACCTGTACCAGTAAGGTACAATAGTAATTGAGATAGCTTATTTTTATTCATTGGATGGTTTCTTCGATGATGATTACAAACAAGAAAATAAACTTTTTTGTTCAATATTTAATAGTAGGGTGAACATAGATCATTTTTTATATGATCTACGTGGTATATTAAAATTTTATATAGTAAATTAAAAATGCTTCTAATAAATTTTTTTAAGATCTTGACCAATTTGTATAAAATTTATATAATAGGTGGTAGTTTTAAATAGTTTGTTTATAATAATAAAGTTGCACAATATCCATTGCTTTAAAAAAAATCAACTTTACATATAATTAAACTTTTGTAGGACGCTATATGTTTTGTAGGTTGTACAAAGAATTGATTGGTTAGATCATATGATATTTATATGTAAATCATATAATATCATATAAATTGGTTACACAAAGTTGATCTACAATCAATTTTATATGAAATTGGAAATTTGTACACTCTACCCTTAAATCTAATATGAATTGTTCTAAGGAATTTTTATACTATGTGTAAATATATCTAAAGGAATTTACGATACTCATTATTTGGAACATTGATATTTGTATTTAAAAATGTATCATCTTTTGTATTCTTATAACTATAAATTTTTCAATCCATTTTTCGAGAAATAATTGTTAAGCACCAAATTTTTAAAAGCTTATCATTATAAATATTACTTTGGCATATGTATTGTAAGTTAATGTTATTATTAATATTAGTATATGATACAGATTTTCTTATATTAAATCTTCCTCTGAGTTGTAAAAAGGTCATAGCATCATTTACTATTCTTAAATCTTTTAGACCAAATCTGATAATTTTTGCAGGATCAAAATTAAGAAAATCTTTGTTAGAAGGGTTATCGGCTATTAGATTATTATTATCCAAAATATTTGGTTCATTATCAGTATCATACTCAGAAATAGAATAATCAATATGGCAGGCTTTTGCAAAAATTGGATTATTTATTACAATTCAACGCAATTCCAGTCAAGAGTAGTCTCTTCTAAACATCGATACAGTAATTTTATATTAGAAATTATAGATTTCAGATGTAGTGATAAAGAAGAACGATTTAAAAAAGATTGACAAGCATTATTCTATATATTATAATTCTCTTACAAATCTATAACATTTTCTCATAGTTTAAATAGCATAAGAATATATAGTACATAGTGCTCAATATTTTCTATATTATCTTTTTTTGGTAATTCTTTACTACTCAACATGACTACCTGTTCATATCCTTTCTTTCTAAGTCTTTAAATATGTAATTTATATTGAGGGTGTCCACCTTCTGGATTATGATTGCTATCTGTAAAGTCATCCCTATGAAAAAAATAGCGATTACCTCTCTCACTTGAAATTTGACTTATTGATAATAGCAGTTCAAGTGAATTAATTAGAACTTTTGAATAGTGGTAGCATAATCATATAAATATATATTATATAAAGATGAACCTCTAACCTAGTAATTGATACAAAGTTTCGTAGTATTTATTTTTTGTTAAATATTGATGTAAAAAATGATTCTTGACCATGATTACTATCGGCAGTTGAGTTACTACAAGATTCATTATTATTGGTAATATTCTGAATGTGCTTTGTCTATTCTTTTGTAAAATAAATTTCAAAAGTTTTAAGATGTATTGTAGTTAATGATGCCTGATGAAATTATTTTTGCGATGACGAATGATGTCATCATAGTTTCGTTATGATGAAACCTTAATGATTGATGAAACCCCCAATGATTGATGAAACCTATGACGAATTGACGAAACCTATGACAGAATTGACAAAACCTATGACGAATTGACAAAACCTATGAAGAATTGATGAAACCTATGACGTATTAACGAAACCTATGACTAATTGAGGCAACCAATTCAGCCAATAATTAAACAACAAGCTTATATACAATGATCTTTAGATACACTAAACCTTAAATTGTTTCAAAAAAATGATATTTCATAATAAGGTTTCATTGGCTTTTTTCTTTTTTCTTCTTTCGCACGTTCAAATATATGTCAAAGGTTGATCCGAAATACCGGTAGTCATTTATGTCGGGTTGATCCGAAATACTAGTTGAGAATACCAGTAATCAGGTTGATTCAGAATAGTCAAAATTTGTGCACGTTTTTATTTTCAGCAATTTCGGATCAACCCGACATAGATCCGAACATGTAAAAAAGGAAATTAAATTTTGTAAATAAACAAAGCACGTAAAGATAGAAGTTTATGGCAAAAGTATTAGTGTTGGAGACTACAATGACATATTGGTGCTCATTATTTGTAAAATTTCGTTTCTGTCATTTTAATTAGTACACCAAGGTTGATCTAAACATTGGTTTTCAAGTATTTTTGCGTCTTTTCCTTCATAAGTAAGTAAAATCATGATAATAATAATGCACTAGTTATCTTAGCTAGGGTTCCTCAAATTCAAATCAAATCAAATATTGGATCAATTTGAATTTGATCAAATCAAATTGACCCTGATTTGAATTTGATTTGATTCAAATATTTGTATTTGAATTTGATTTGAATTTGAATTTTTAATAGTAATTTTCAAATCAAATCAAATATTTGTCAAATCAAATTAAATTTGGCCATATTTGAATTTGATCAAATCAAATATAGTCAAATTTGAATTTGAATTTGATCAAATATTTGATTCAAATATTTGAATATCAAATCAAATTGCGGAACCATAATCTTAGCAACCTATATTGATTCTTTATCGCTGTTATTAAATATGCATTATCACTTAAAACATCATTTTTTTTAGCTTTATCATTATCATTATTAAAATACTTTTTAACTTTTTATAAACGAGTAATTATCTCTATTTTGTATGGAATATAACTCTTCAGATTCTTCATTGATTTCGTCAATTCGTCATAGGTTTTGTCAATTCGTCATAGGTTTTGTCAATTCATTATAGGTTTCATCATTTCGTCATAGGTTTCGTTATTTCGTCATAGGTTTCATCATTTCATTATAGGTTTCGTAATTCTTCATAGGTTTCGTCAATTGTCAAGGGTATTATCAATCGTCAATTCATCAATCAGCAATCAGAAATTACTTGATGAATGGTTTCATTATTCGTCAATGACGTATATTTTGTCATTCATCAGGCATCATTAATTGTAGTTAACTTATTTGGTATATAATAATCACAAATATCTAATAAATATGCTAGAACTTGTGGACTTGTAAGTTCAATATGAACAGATATTTTGTTAAAGTACTTTGTTATAATTTCATGTAATTTACTTATAAGATCAAATGAAGGTTTATTAGAAGGCTGCTTTACACTGTTGAATCACTACAACAACGCTGTCAAATCACCACAAGAATGCCATCAAATTACCACAAGAACACCATTACTACTTCACTGCAGGAACAATACCGAATTACCACAAAACGCTGCCAAATTACCAAGAACACCATATGATTACAAGAATCAGAAAAGCACCAAAAAAACTTACAAAAACGCTATAAAAGATCAAAAAATATATTAGTGAAGTTGTAACAAGCTAACAAATAAAAACAAGAAAAAAATAAAAAAATTACTTATCTTAATATTTATGTAGATTCATGTAATCTACAAACTATTTTTTTCTCATTCTAACTGTTCTAGAGAAAAGGATATACATAACAAAAAAAAATCATTAGAAACAAAAAAAAATATAATAAATAAAAAAATCAATTAAAAAAACCTTAGCTTAAATACAGTAGTTAAGATGATCTAAAATAGATCATAATAATCTAATAATGATCTTGTGTATCACTGGCTATTTTAAAAAAAATTTAAATAAATAAATAACAGATAAAGAAAAAAAGATAATAAATAAATTAAAATAAGAATGAAAAAAACTAATAAAATTAGAAAATAATAATAATAATAATAATAATAAAAAGTAAATAAATAATATAAAAAAATTTAAATAAAAAATAAAAAATTAAAATTTAAATAAAATAAAAAAAATTAAAGACAAAACAGAAAAAAACCAATATTAAAAAACAAATGATATTATTAAAAAAAACAAATAATATTTAAAAAAAAAACAACGATAATGCAACCAAAACTTTTTAGAAATAGTTTGCATGAAGTCTAGATGATAATAAAAAAGAATCTAATAGAAAGCATAGAATTTTATTTATAATAGCCAATCTGTATTTATATCAAGAATTACAAAATAAACTTCAAGTAATTAAAAACTAGATACTTATTGCTAGTATGATATGAATGCTATAAAAAAAAATATTAAAAAAAAACAATATTTAAAAAAAAACTGATATTTAAAAAAAAATATTTAAAAAAAAAACAAAAAAAAGTGATATTTAAAAAAAAACAAATGATATTAAAAAAAATGATATTTAAAAAAAAATTAATGATATTTATAAAAAAACAATAATATTTATAAAAAAAAACAACAATATTTAAAAATATTTAAAAAAATGATATTTAAAAAAAACAATATTTATAAAAAAAACATGATATTAAAAAAAACAATGATATTAAAAAAAACAACAAAATAATAATAAAAATAAAAAAAATAAAAAAAATAATGGTAATAAAAGTGTAAAGCTTGTAAAATGATATAATTAAAAAATGAATAAAAAAACGTGCTTTTTTTATATTTGTTTATTTATTTATTTATACAATATGGTGGGAATAAAAGTAAATTCCAGTTATTCCTTACTATGGAAATTTACTTTTTATTCACACTATTGTATATATGCGCGTAGGGCTCTAAGTCCAGGTCCAGCCGAACCCAGTCTCAAACCTGGTCTCGAACCATAAATTTTAAAGATTTCAAACTCAGACTCAGACCTGAACCTAAGATAATGAACCCAAACTGAACTCAAAAATGATTATAGGTTCAGTCCAGGTCCAGTTCGAATTTGGCGAACCTGTCCAGGTCCAGAATGGATTAGCAAATTTTAAAAAAAAAAAAAAAAAAAAAAAAAAAAAAAAAAAAAAAAAAAAAAAAAAAAAAAAAAAAAAAAAAAAAAAAAAAAAAAAAAAAAAAAAAAAAAAAAAAAAAAAAAAAAAAAAAAAAAAAAAAAAAAAAAAAAAAAAAAAAAAAAAAAAAAAAAAAAAAATAAAAAAAAAAAAAATTAAAAAAACTACCAATAACACTTTTTAATTTGTTACAATGATTTTTAATTTGTTGCAACGATTTACTGATTTTTTTTTAGATAATTCCTGATCCTAAACAACTATTATTATTGATTTAACTAATTAAAAATGATTCAGACGATTCTTGACATAACAGATTAATTATAATAATAATAATAATAATAATAAATGCAGTTCATATTTATTAATGATTTTAATAAATTTTAAATGGTTCTTTTAGTGTCACGTGTTTCAATTTTTTAATTATACTTGAATCATTTTATATATTAAATTGGCCTTTTTTTTTAAAATCACTACTAGATATTAGACCTACCATTAAATAAAAGATTTGATTTTAATCAAGTTTACAGTATATAATTTATTTTATTATAGCTTGGGTCTATTATTTGTTTTATATTAAATTTAACGAATATTCGTTGGATTTTATTATTAAATTTAGTATATAAATCCAAGTTTCTATATTGTGATTATTATATTCTGCAAAATATAAGTGAACATCTACATCTTAGCAAATTTCTATTACATAACTAGCTAGTAACTTTTATTTTCCTGTACCTATGAGTTTTATAGAAACCGTAGAATAATAAAATTATATTCTAAAAATATAACATTAAATGTTTGATACAGTTTGTGAATTAGTCATCATAATGAAAATTTATAATAATACAAAAAACTATTCTTAAGTTTAATAAGTTTAAATTATAGTAGCTTCACTTATACTACAGTATTAATCATTTACGAGAGTTAACAAAGGTAGTACCTTGATCATATTCTTTAATTAAAGGCAATTCAAATCGAATCTGAATGCTACTTTGTATATAACTTGAATCTGGACAAATCTAAATTCAATTATTCAATCCATATTCTATATGAATAATTAGTATGATGGGTGGCACTTCATACCAACCATGTTGCTCAGTACATTTAGTCAGTGTTGCAATTTTTTGTAGCCAATTTTTTTAGCAATTGGTTGGCAAATGGCCAATGGTCAATTAGCTAATATTTAAATTTTGGTCAAAAGTTTCTAACTTAAACAATTTTAAAAAAGACTATACTGTATTAGATTGCTTGTTACAATTTTATTATAAGATATTAATAAATAAGAAAAAAAATTTAATCTTTATTTTTTTTAACAAATAAATAGTATTTAAGGCTTAAATACAGTTAATATAAAGATTAATATTAATACGGATAAAGTAGATATAATATGTAATTTTTATATTATAATAAAATAAATATAAGCCATTCATGTCAGTGAAGTTTTACACTGCTGCCATGTTCAGAAATTAATCTTTTTAAAGAAAATCAGCACAGATCTGCTAATCTGACATCGAGACTTACTAAAAAGTGCAACAAGGAATTTTATCAAAAAAGTAAAAATAAAACGTAAGTTTGCAAGGTGGATGGGTGGGCAGTACTTTAATAATAGTTTATGAATTCGAAATAGTAAATTTAAATAGAAAAGGAGTATGCAGTAATATAGAATATATAAAACGTAAAGAATTTTTTAGGCTAATTTAGCATGATCTGATTCCTAAAGGAGAGTATATAAGGCAAAAACAGGTTGTCTTTTGATCAAGTATTTTCATAGTAACTAAGGAAAAATTGATTTATTTTAATTAAAATAATAAAAAAAATCCAAAAAAAGGAAAAAACCAAATATGAAAACTGCCATTGTGCAAGAAAAGTACTGAAGTACTGAATTAGAACAAAACTATACAAAACAAAATATATTCTACGTTAAAAAATAAGCAAGATATAAAATAGTATCAAATGAAGATAGATGGTAAGCAGTTATGTGAGTGTATGTAAAAATCAAAATAGTCAAATCAAACAACCATTCTAACAGCTCTTTATGATTAGTATAAATAATCATTTTAACAGCCCATTATGTTTAGCAATAAATATTCATTCCAACAACTTCATAATTCAACCTGGGTCATCCGCCTACCCACAGATGACCCAGGTAATACTTACATGGATAAAAATATTACAATCTTATGTATGTTGATTGGGTTTTAGACTTTCGGACCGAACTTAAACTTTCAGACTAGACACAAACTGGACTCAAACCAAGCCAAAAGTTTGATATTTGGACTCGGACTGAACTGAGTTGTAAAATAGTTTGAGTTCTTTTTATATTAAAACTAGTTAAACCAGATTGCACAGTTGACAGATTAGTAATCATTTTTTTGCGAGTCCAGTTTGAAATTCAAACTGAACTTGGACTTCCTAAAGTTCGGCCTCAGTCCGGGTCCATCAGAGCCCTATATGCGCAAATTTTAAAAATCTGCAAAATTAAAATTTTCAAAAATTTTGGGATTATTTAATAATTTTGAAGATTATTGCAGATTATAATAGGCAGCACCTATAATAATCTGCTAAGTTTATACTTTGTTATTCTCTTTCTTAATCACCAAGACATTCTCAACGTTCTCAATTTCAATCACAACAACGTTCTCGATCTCGGTCAAAATAGCTGCAAAAGTCTTTTATTCAATTCTGATTACGAAGCAGCGGCATATGTTGCTGAACGACAAAACCTTTTAAAGGTTGCAAACCAAATGGCTCAATATGATAGTCTTATAAAGTCAGACAATAAAGAAAGCACAGATGTTCTTACTCAACAAGTAAGGCAATTTTTTTTATTGATGCTTAAAATTCATAAATGATACTAAGTTTTACAATATTTTTAGGAAACAATGACATTTCAGGCATATTTAAAATGCTTGTTTTTTAGAACACGGCACCTTACAAAAGCAATAATTCATAAATGCATTAGGCTATGTTTTCCATCAAGAAAATTCTCACATAAAGATATTTCTGCTCTAAAAACACCTGCCAATGTGGCATATTGAAGTTATAGAAATGCGCTTCAAAATGGTCTCGAAAAAGTTGCAAGACGTTTCATTGAAGATTTTAAGTAAATAACCCGATTTTATTTAGGTTTGAGTCAGTTTTACTTTTCATATATTAATAATTCTTAATTAACTTTAATTTACAGGATAGACTTTCTTTTTCAAGTCGTACAATCCGATGTTCAAGCATATTTTCAGGAAAACGTTTGGTGGTCGTTTCTCAATCGTTTCTTTGAGGTGATTGATGAAAAAGCAATATTTACGACTGAATTTAAGGAGGCGTGGTAAACATTTATGTCTAAATGCCTTTTAAAAATGATAGAAGAAATATTGGACGACAAAAAAGAGCTTGTTAAAATCACAGATCTAGATAGCCTTACTTTGGACTATGATATTTATGATGCTAGAGATGTATTGAATCTCAATGATGCCAGTTTTAAAGTGTTATTAAAGAAGGAACTAGACAATAAAGGGAGAAGCAAATAATAATTTATTATTATCCGAAACAATAGATCACAAATTATTTAAGTTTAAATAATAATTTATTAAATATATATAGCATATTTAAGAGTGAATAATGCAATATGTATTTGCAGGCAATAAATTTGCGCTTCATAATAATTAAGGCATTCTTATAAAGATGGTAAATATGTCTCACATAGTAAAATTATTAATTAGCAAATATATATCAAATAAACTATAAATTATGAGATATAATCATTTTAATTGCTAATGCAGATGTTTGTATTTGGAAGTAAATTTACATAACTTAGTTTTTAATACATAGTGAAAGTGAACTATAGTTCTAAAACATTACTTAGTTTGTAATTTAGTATGAACCCATATTTTTTTTCAACCAAAATATGATAATTTTCGGGATCTATTAATTTGATTTCATATCTAGATAAGGCCGCCATCCCATATTTTCAATTTTTTTTGTTTAGATCACAATTATGCCAATTGTTCGATTTTTGACATATTTTTCATCCGGTGCCACTCAATGGACGATATGACTAACAGGAAAATATGACTGCCGGCCCAATTTTAATATTATTCTATTTGCAGTAAACTAAAATAAAAATAATCCATCCATCCGTTCCGAATTTTGAAATTCATGTAATGCAAAACGAAAAATCAACTTTGCGTAGTACACGAATAAATCAATTTATTTAAAAAAAAAAAATTTTATACGCTTTACAATATTTGATTAGGAAACTCGGGTAACTCAAAGGTACAATTCGTCTAATACATCTTTTATGTCTTAGGTGTGAAGAGAAACTTACACATTTATATTAGGGAACTAAATAATCAAACCTATGTTAGCAATATTAATAATTTTGCTATAGTCAGATATTTTGTCTGTGAAATTAAAATTATTAATTGAATCATTATTTTAATTAGGTGAGATTAATTCGATTCAGTGGTTTACGTTGCCCTCTTTTGAACTCCTCCCTCTATTAGTAAAACTATGTATATGTTCCATTTTCCTTTTTTTGAGAAAGGAATATAATGTAAACCACCAAATTAAATTGGTCTTAGCTTAAAAAAAAGGCAATTTCTGTATATTTTAGCAAAAAATTCTCAAGCATAATTTTAGCCAATTTCTTATTGTAATAATATGTTGAATCTATTGATTTTATTAAATAATAAAAATGTAGTAACGATCTCTAATTCAAGTTTTAATTTTGTTCGTGCAAATGAAATACAATATATCAAATTCTATAGTTCTCTATATAGTATCATTTGGTTGATTTACTACCCTAATTTATATGATCAAGCTTGAAAGATAATTTAGTGCAATGAGTGATTATAATTGGTTTAAAAAAAAAGATCCAAGTTAGTAAAGATCATGTTTTACTTTCTTTGTAAAGACATTTGATAACACTTATCTTGCTTGTTTAAAATTCACGATTTGATTGAATGATCGACATTTTTCATATTTGGGTTACTTTTTTAGTATTATTATTGCTCAATCAGATGACTTTATTGACATAGATGAAGAACATATGGGAATTCTGTCCACTATCATTACAGGATTCATTCAAAACAACTAAGCAACATCTGTCCCTAATAACTGCTAATTCACATAACTGAAAACAATCCACCCTACCAAAATCTGTCTACTTCCTTTCACACTAGTTAGGAACTATTACACCTATCCAATGGCATCTTTGTCTAGGAAGTCTATATAGCAGCAAAGAGGATCGGGATTGACTGTGTAAAGCATGAGGTCATTGTGCTATTATAGCCGCAGAGCCCCAAACACTATAATAATAAAAAAAGGTCCTTGCACTGCAACAGCAGCCTTAGAGCCTTTCATTCTAAAAACTGGGTCTTTGCACTGCACTTACAGCCGCTGAGCCCAAGACTTATGCTATTGGGGGGGAAAGGGCAGGCGAAAGAGCCAGCCTTCAACTAGGCAAGCGATAGCGAAGAGAAAAATACCTCTTCTTAATCCAAAAACAATGCTTAAATACAACTACCTTCCCCTTTCGCCCTCTATCATCATACACACATCAACAACTTATCTGATTACTAAAATTCATAAAAAACACAACAATCAAATATTCACATGCAATCATGATGCAAATCAGAAAAAACCTGCATCACACAAGATTTATTCCAAAACCTATAAAAGGTTAACAACAAAAATCATTGATCAACAAAGTCATCAGATTTTGCAATAATGATCGCTTTGTCACTTCATTGACAAGCTTCTCAGTTTTTGATTTATAATAATCATATGTTAACAGAAAAACTGAGTAGTACAAACTATTCAATGCAGAATCATTACCAATATTTTATGCAAGGTAAATTAATTATAAAATTACATATTATAATTGCCTCATAATATATTTTATCGATCATTTAAATTATACTACATACAATTGTGATAAAAAACAATTGTAAACCAATTAAATCGCGAATAATTGCAATTAATTGTTTTGGTGTGTTGAAACATTGTATGTAACAAATAAGGAACACTAATTAATTATATTGGTGCATTGTTATTTTCATGTAAATCATTCATACTTAAAAGTGCAATTAATTAACTTGTTGCGGCTGCACTATTAATTAATTGAATTCAAGAATTACTTGCAATTAATTATTCTGTAGGTCTAATAGACTGCCTCTGTAATCAAAGTTAAACAACGCTAAGAAAATCGACTTTTAACAAAAATAATAATTGGTCTTTGAGTATATTAACCGGCAGGGCCTTGTGATGACTCATACAGTACTTTAAAGCAAAAATTTACTATTCATCCAGGGAGAGTAAGACGACCTCGCTTGCTGTTGCACAAACAAACCAGGCTTGTAGCAAATAATTCTCAAGATGTTTCAATTAATAACATACTTAATGATGGTTATAGTAATCTTGAAGATGCTTTAACCAACAACAATGGCTTTGAAGATAGTAATAAAAGCGATGACAACATTGAATACAGTAATGACGTATCAATTAATAATAGCAACTCTGAAGATAGTAGTGAAGACAAATATAACGATCTTGAAGAAATATCAGATAGCCCTGAAGATAGTAATGAAGATGACAACCTTGGAGACAGTAACAATAATTTTGAAGACATTACAATCGATAGTGATGACTTTGAAGGCAGTAATGATGACTTTGAAGAGAATCTTGGTGATTTAAAAATAATAGCGATGGCAGTTTAATCGATGATGATTCATCTACACAAAAAATAGCAGACGGACCTGACTCTTTTGAGCCATTTAATGGTAAATATGGTCCGTACTTTGCTAATTTTACTGAACAGATGTTTTTCTTATAGGTTACAAAACATATGATAAGTAAGTAATTTTTTTGTTACTACCGTATTTTTGCAAAATAATGCGCAGGAGCGTTGTTTTGAATTTTGTTCAAATTAAACTTAATTCAGGCCAAAATTTGAAATTACACTCCTGTGCATTATTCCGCGAAAATACAGTATATTACAAAGCATCTTGATTTTGTATATTATCTAGTTTTTTTAAAAAAAAAACTTTTTTAAGCCACAAAGACATATGAAGACTTGATAATAATTATTAAGCATCCATAGTTTTAGCTTCACCATGTACCGAAGAATGTAAGACACCTTAGATCTCAACGAACTAAAATGCCTTTGTTGAATATAAAAAGTCATATAATTTCTATTGATGATCGGAAGACGCCTTCTACATCAAAGTCAACCAAACTTGCTTATACTATTTCAATTAAAGAGCACCTTAGCCATGTTTTGAATAACTCACGTTTAATGGCAAAAATGTATTTTGGTCGTGGTGTTGAAAGTCAGGAAAAATCAGAATTATGGCATGGTGATATCTGGTAGCAGTCTCCTTTATATAGAGATGCTACTATTATTATAAATAATAGTAAGAGGTTTTTACAATTTTAGTGGCTAATACTGAAATTTAATATAGAAGAATTTTTAGGATATATATTTGCTATTTTTAAGATTGTGTTAGGATCCAAATTTAGTATCAGCCAATGTTAGTATAAGCTGTTTCAATAAATTACTACGTATCTTTTCTACTAATCTTCTTTTAATTTGGTTTAAGCTGAATACGCCGTTGGACAATTTGTAGAGTTTATTTACGCAAATAGCAATTGTCAAAATGAAAATCGATTTGGAAGAATAGTTGCCATTGTTTCACAATCTGAGCTGAATCTAATTATTCAGATACCCAAATAAAAGATGCTTTAAAGATATCAAGACTTTTAAGTCATAACGAGTTGGAAATTTATTGCAGTTGTGATAGAAGTCGCAGAGGATGCAATGAGCTTTGGATGATCGAAGAAAATTATCAAATCATTCCTTCCAATCATGTTTTAAGGCATGTTTCGATATAGATTGAAGATTTACCCCAGCCTGTATCCTATGATTTTTGTGTATCTGAAATCCTGTACCATGACGCTGTCACCAAACGAATTCAAATCCGGCCAGTTAATTTACGACACCATCATCCTTCTGAAAATATTACTGTGCCAAATATAAACATATTGCCCTTGCATAATATGAAAGTATTTAAGTTTATGATTGATATTTACAATGATGATTTTGGCACGTTTCGCAATGCGTACCACTCATTAGGAGGTGTTTACATTCAAATAGGCAATATGCCTTTCAATTTGAGAAAACAATTAAAAAATCATTTTGTTGTAGGATTTGTACCATTCGGAGGTAATTTTGATGATGTAATGCGCCCTTTGCTCCAAGAACTTTATCAATTAGAAAAAGGCATCATTATGAAAATGAATAACGATCCAGTATGGGTTATTGCTTCGATTGGGTTAATAACTGCTGATTAGCCCCAGGGAAATAGTCTAAGTAATGTTAAAAAACAAGGCGCTATTTATGGATGTCGAAATTGTCTTGCTCCTAAAAATCAATTAACTGATATTACGTTTGATAGAATACATTATGCACGTTTTCATCAAATTACTAAAAAACATTTCGTTGAATTGCAGGTAGATAATATAGTATATTTTTTTGTTAAATAAGACTCAACCATTATTATAACCATTCTTGAATTAATTGAAAAAAGTTACTGTCTTTAATTACAGACATTAATAAACCAAAATACAGCCAAAACAGAAATTGAAGATTTTACAAAAAATCATGGTATCAGATCAAAACCAGGCATTTTATCAACCTTGGCACGTGATCGTTATTTGCAAATACCTCAAGATACTTAACATGCCAAGGTTCAAAAATTATTAGAATGTACTTTCAATTTGTTAAATGAAAGTGGAAAAAGGCAGTTTTTAAAACATTGGCGATATTTTGAGAAGCCATCTACTTGGCATCATTTGCCTAATCCTGTTACTCACCTCAAGACTTTTATGTTTTCAGATGCATTGCAACTCACAATGTTAATGCCATTTATTTTAAGGCGTTTTTTAATTCCAGACAATATTATTTCGACTAATCTAACAGCATTATGTGACCAGTTATCATTTAACCATAGAAGACAATCTACAAGGCAAATTATTAACAAAATTGTCTCGTGTTGGGTAACAGTAGCAGGTGTTGCAGTGCATTGTTTCAAGCTAAAATTGACTCAAAATGACTTAAATAATCTTCAAAACTTACTTATAGAAGAACATCACGTACTTTTAGAAGTATTATTAATCTTTTATTATAAATTACTTGATGCAAAATATTTAATTAATTTTTTTAGAATCTCTAATAGATTTATTTCCATTGTAAAGCTATTTCCTGATGATTTCAAAAATCTCCTGAATCTTCATATAAATTTTCATTTAATACAAACCTGCAAAAATTATGCAACTTTGGTTAATTCTAATTATGCTGTTAAGGAAATGGTCCATAAGATTTTTAAACAAGACGTTCTTAAAACTAACCGAAAAAATGTCGAATTTGACTTAATGCGACGTATTAACGTCTTGCAAGCTATTCGATATTTAATTGATGGTGGAACTGATGATCGGTTCAATGAAATTAATGTTGGAGATGGATTGAGAAGTATTATTGAAGATCAACGCCTTCAATCGCTTCTAACAGGATGGTATATGACCGAAGACTTGCACCCAGAAAACATATCTGAAGAAGGTATTTTTACATTAATATTATATATTTATTCTACTTAACAAATATAATAATAAGGATCTTTAGATACGGGCATAGTTTCAGAAAATAACCGAATTGTCAATATACGAGTTTGGAAACAACTAACTCGTTCAGAAATTCAATCTTTACAATTAACGAATCACATTGATGATAACTCTACACTAACAAATGGCCTTTTTGCGGCATATGCAGAATACATGCAACAGCACAAATATATCAAAATACGTACTATTAAACTTTACCAATACATCAGATATACACTTCTAGATAATGATAGAGAATTCTATACTCATATCAAACTTCATATTGATGATTTTGTGATTATAAAGGAAGAAGAAGAAGAGTCTTATGCAATTATTAGAGCAATTTTTATGCATAAGTATAATGATGGACTTATTTATGCCTTCATTTGGATTGATTGGTTAAAAAATATTGAGTGTACTGATGCTCTTTTAAGATGCCCAATTTATGAAAGACAGAGAGAGTCAGATACAAGATAGCATCATATTTATCCAATTTCGATTTTCAATGATATTCCAAAAGTACACTTTGTACATGCGTGTCATTCCTCTTGCTCAGGAGACTCACATGACAATAACAATATCCAATATTTTAAAAAAAATTTTTTTACAAAATAGTTTAATAAAACAAATACATTAAATATTATAGTTTAAAAGGACTATTCAATTAGTATTAAAATATGTATGAAAACATTTATTATAAAATTAGATATCATATTTTTTTATATCTTAATATTAATTCTTTATTACCTACGATTTCATGACTGTAATTTATAATGAAATAAAACTCTCTTAATAGCAAATAGTTAATGTGCGACATACTATAACTACCTTATTTATATTGGTGAATTGTTAGTAGATATAGTCACGGGTTTTATGTAATTGTAAGAAAAGTTTCTGAATAACAACTTTTTTTTGATTTTGAAATCATTCATACTTTTTTTTTCTAAGCAAATTCTTTAAGTATTGTATCTTTAAAATTATGACTAATTTGGTAAGCATTTTTGTAAGGCATACCAGGAACGCAGTTATGCAAATTAACGGTACCAGGAACGCAGTTATGCAAATTAACGGAGTATATGGTTACCTGCCATCTAGAATGGCGAGTTCGCAAAACCTTGCATTTGATTGGGCGTTAAAAAGCTATAATTTCATATGTCAAATGTGCTGTGCTGGTGTAACATACTTCTACTGTTCGTGTATGTGCATACCGGTGTTTTTTTTATGCTCAACTTTTTCTACTTTTAGTTAATATTATTATTTTATTTCTTATTTTGGCATATTTTGTGGCATAGTCGGGTGATTGAATCTCCAAACGAGCCCCAAATGGGTCCAAACTGGTAATCAAATCTCCAAATGGGTGATCAATTACTCGTTTGGAGATTTGATCACCTATTTGGACCAAACAAGTGATTAAAGCTCCCATACGAATTAAAAATATATAATGCATATGGAGGAAGAACAAGTAGGGTTGTAGATAGTATTTCTGTAATAATCCAATTTATTGATTATATTAATAAAAAGGACCCTTATACCTGTAGTTATGTTGTTAGTTATCGTTTTAAACCATTTAACCTTAATCACAATTTGTTCACAATCGAACGAAACCAGCCCAATTTCATCAAGCTCTCCAACCGATCGTAACACCAGATTTGGTATTTGTGTTGTTCTGAGAATGCAGTAATATGTATCATATGGTGGAACGAAATCAGGTAAAATATCCTTTATCGCTATCAAACTGCCTTAAGATTCAAATTGTATTTATTGTAATCTATTTCGATTTTATTGAGTTTTTAGTTAATATTCTATTTAGTAGCATCAACTCACAAAAATTACTTCATAGACAACTTAGTTCGCAGAGAATTTAATTACAGTTAAGATTATTTACAATCGATTTATTCGCAAACAAGTTTGTTTTATTGGCAGTGGCAATAACCATTCGCGTAATCAATCAAGTAAAACACCATCTATTTTTCTTTTATGACCTCGTTTTTGTTTTATCCTTTGGAAGTTAAAGATTAAGAAAATGATTGAGTGTCGTGGTAAGTATCAAAAATTACCTAAAAGCATTAATGATGCCCCCTGTCGCTTTTTATACCAGTTTTGTTTCTCCAAAAAACTAATTGCACCCGAAGCACCACCCTCTTTTTTCATGCGACAAGGTTGACAAACTAATCTATTCTTCTCATACAGACTCCAAGCATCTGCTTCTTTACTTCCGCACTTTGGACATCCTGGATAATTATTTAACAATTGTAATTGCTGAAATCTTTTTTTTCTTTCCCTCTGCTTATCAGTTATTTCAATGATATCAGATATCACAGACAAACTAATTCTAGTCATTTCGTTAGAATTAAGTTTAAATTTACTATAAATTCTCAAAATAGAGGAATGGATGTTGTTTCGAGAATTTTACGGTAAAGCTGGTGCAATTTATGAAGAAATTGTTATTGTCAACAAAATGAATTTGTCTGTGAATTAACTGTCTCTAGAATAATCTTGTCTGTAAATTAATAGTCTATGAACTACCGGTAAGTTGTCTATAAAGTGATTGTCAATGATTTAATACAAAATGTATAACAAAGCGAAAAGTGCAAAGATAGAATGAAAATAAATTCGAACGGCTTATTTGGTAATATAGTCGCCCAGAATTATGACAAGTATTATAATGTTGGGCAACGGTATTGTGATTTAACAAAGACGATTTTATTAGTAGAATTTAAGTATTTATTTTATTAGTAAAATTATAAGTGTTACATAATATATGTAATCACAGAATTAATATAAATAGAAAGAGAAAAAGTTAGTCTTTTGACTGTAAAGAATAAAGAGAAAAGAAGCATAGAGTATAGTAAAAATACTTTACGCCTAAAAGTTGTTTCAGTGCGTGTCTTGTTCCAAGTGAGACATTTATAATTGATAACCAGTTGAGCAAGATAACAGTTAAATCACGTTCCTGGTTTTAGCGAGACTGCGTCAAGCAGCTAACCTAATAAGTATGTATGGGATTTTGGGATTTAGGCTTTGCTGTAAAAACACTAAGCTCGTATCATTCAACTTAAATTGCTGATCTAATTGTACTGCTTATTTTGAGAGCTAATAGATTTGATTGATCACCAGGATAATCACTATGCTATAAAAGTGATCGTAATATGAATTATTTTCTTTTACTTTCTCTCTCACTTAAACAGGTTACACTTTTACGACTATTACAGGGTCAAGAAAATGCTATGGTTTTACACAAAAACGGGTTAATAAAGAGAATAAAATACTTGGATAACTTCTACCATGAGGACTTCTAAAGGGGAACACCAGGAATTACGTTCTACGATTATTACTGTTCAAGAAATACTGTGGTTTTATACAAAAAAGGAGAACAAAGTGCCTGAATAACTTCAACTATGAGGACTTCAAAGTTGGAAATCCAAGAGTTGTGCTTTTGAGACTATTACGTGGTCAAGAAAATATACGGTTTACATAAAGCATTTTATAATAAAAGGTTCCGAAGTTGGATTTTCAAGAGTTAAGCTTTACAAGGTCAAAAAAATACAATAGTTTACACCAAATGATTTTATATTAAAGGAAATAAAATATTTAAAAATTTTCTTCGAAGTTAAACTTCAAGAATTCTTATTAAAGATAAATTTCTGCTTCTTTTATACATTGTTTTGCCTATACCTGATAATTAAATTACTAATAATAACTATATTTTTTATTATTTTTAATATATTCATTATCTCTGCGATTTGAGTAACAAAGACTATCTTAGGAAATCAGAGATCTCTGTTCTATATTTGCTGCGGGAGCAGAAGTTAGGTAATTTTATTTTTTAATGCTTAAATTCCAATTTCTTGTTTCTTTTTTAGTTCTATTTGCTAATATTAAATATGCTGCTTATTTCTTTACTATAGTTGCGCTAGGGTTTCAATTCTAATCCAATCGTGAACTTAGGTTGAAGCACGATTACGGAGAATTAAAAACTAAGGATAAAAAGGAAAATCAATAGATTAAAGAATAAGATTAAACTAAAGTTAAGAATGCTGAAATTGATAGATTAAAAGGATGGAAAACTCAACCCCTCCCTGATGACTTGGACGACCAAGTCCACTATCACAAGGTCATAATTTCGAGGTAATGCTATATTAATGTAATATAATTTTAATAAAGTGGTTTATTACTTTCTTTATCTCCCACTAATAAACGATACAGAACTATGAAAGCCACAAATTACTCTAACAACTTTTTACAAGAGGATATTTAAGAACTACTATTGATATTCTTTCGTAGTTTCGACTCTAAAACAAGTTGTTTTTTATTCACAATAGAACTTAAGAACTTAAGTACGCTTTGAAATTTTCTACTAACATATCTTTCTTTACATTATTTATGCTATATACGATCAGCTATATAATCTATACAATATATATACTGGATCAACTATACCTGCACTTTCTGCTACATCTGCTATATAGTGCAGACAGGCTGGAGTAATTGTAATAAATTGTACTAAGAATAACTAAAACATTTAAGACTCTAATTTCTGGTTTTGCAGCGAAGGTTTTCAATAGGTTTTTGGTTCAGACACAAATTTGGTGTTACAGGTTACTTATAAAATTGACAGAAGACTTGATTCAAGTTTTTAAGCATTGGGTCTTGTAGTGATATTGGCAATTAAGATGAGTAACCTTCTTTTATAACTTTACAATTTTATAAGTACTCTTCTTATTTTACTAAAACTATATTACTAATTATTCTTGCTTTGTTTGATGTCAGCTTTTCATCGGGACTTATGGTTTCTAAAACTAATAGGGTAAGTTTCATATTCATTAACTTTTTTATTCTATTTACCTTTGGCTCAATCTTTTTTTCTTAGCAGGAACAAATGAGTATGCAATTCACTAGTTTGGTCTACCTCAGTAATTTTTATGATTGTTCTTTTAATTTTAAATTTTTTTCAGTAACAGGGTTTATTTTACTAATAGACTTGATCCTATTGTCACTTTCATGACAACAGAATTTTGATGATTGTTGATTATGTTTATTTATTATCCCTTTTGCATTGTCCAAGATCATGATCAATCTTAGCCGATTTGTTGACTGAGCTCTTTATGTTTTTCATCTTGTATAGGCTTGTTGCCTTCTTTAGAACCTTTGTCCAGGAAGTTTTCTCAAGACAATTACAAGATCTAGATTCGCTTCAATTAATGTGATAATTCTTATGCTTTTTATCCAGAGCACTCTTTCTTTTTTCTTAGTACTATTAGATTCTTCATAATATCGAGGCTTCTTCATAGTCCAATTTTTTAGGTAACTCTACCAGACAGATTACAACTCTTTTAATGGCTGCTTCATGGTTAGGCTCTTTGATTTATTGCGATTTGCAAAATAATTTATTTTTGATCAAATTTGTAGATTGTTGCACACCTTTACAATCACATGATTGTAGTCCGATTGTGCGATTGTACAAGACGATTCTTGGCAAGTATAACTATGCCTAACAAAAATTATATGAATAACTTGTTCGTATTGAATTTTTGACTTAGAAACCACTTAACAATCAACAATAGAACAACAATCAGGTGATTGCATAGGTGAGCAATGATCTACACATTGTGATTAAAAATAAATCATTTTGCAAATTGCAACAAACGATGCAGTAATTACGATCAATTTTTTTAGTCATATTGTATTAGAGAAGAATGATGATGGTGTAGAGCTGAAGATATGCCCCATAGAAGTTGAAAATGAAAATGTTACTATGGTTCATTTTTCAAGGAATAAAATGAAATTTGACCTTACAGACTTCGCCGAGGTTACTAAAATGCTAGTAGAAAGTTCTAAGAAAACAGCTGCAGGACAAGCAATTTCAAGAAACTATGGGGCTTCTCACTGTCATTCTTTCTTTGATCCATGTAAATGGACACGTCTTATCGGATAGTGAGTATAAAATGTAACTATCGTTATTTAACATATTTATATATGTTATACAATCCTTGTTTTATTATGCATTATTATCTAGATCAACTTGGATATTACTTTCGCACCCTTTACCTTGATAACAATCCGAAGTTTGAATTACGTATAGAAAAACTTTTGGCAAATTTCGTCAAACAGGGATATTTGGACAAACAGAAATCAGGTTTTGCTGACAGCTCTTCACAAGCTCCAGAAAAGGATCATGTAGAATATCGATGAGCCCAAGAGCAAAGGTTGAAATGCCAGAAACAAATCTTTGCGATTTCATCAAATCAGTAAGCATAATTATCAAAGTTTTGATATCATTTCGTCATGTTAATCATTCTCATTTAATTCATAGGTCTATAGAGGTGATGCACCGCCAGATATAGTTAACAGATCGAGAGGGCGTCTGGAATAGCAATCGAAAATTAAAGCTAATTTTCAGTTTAGCCTGTCGATTTTTTTCCAGCTGAAATATACTTCATATTATTAGAGATGTGCTTGGACGGAATACTTAAATAATAGATTTAAATCAATGAGAAATGGTATAATATTTTAATTGGCATAATTAGCACTTTAAAACATAAACCATAATATGATATTATTACAAAAAATCTAGAATAGATCTTTCCAATATTCTAATAAAGAATGAATTTCAACTGCACCATCACCAACGATAAACCAGACCATGGGAATTATTATATGCTTCGATTCATGGAAAATGGATTTGAACTTTAAGTTGAATATAATGGGTTGCCCAACCTGAAGGAGATATGATAAAAATAATCGCACCAAGTCATCTGTCCATTGTCAAGGCTCAGTTTGACAAATTTAACAATTCTTACTTTTTCTTAAGGAGTTTGGCTATTAATAACTTTTTCTATGCTTTTATTTTTTATTTCTTCAACAGAAATCATTCAATGTTCAGCTTAGCCGATTTTTGATAATAATCTGATGTTTATCAATATAACGATTCTACGAATTATATAATTGATTGTACATTGTTGATGGTTTTTTAACTCACAACAAGTACACTAAAGAGGCGATTCTACTTAAGACATTAGACTTAGTGAGTTTATTTCTTTTTTATTATACTATTGTTTATTACTAACACTAAAATACTAATATACTTTTATTTATTTAGTTTATTATGATCTTGACCCTATTTAATCATTATGAAAAAATTGTTTTTGTATTTGCTTTTATATATTTCAAGAAACTAACTTCTAGTTTTTTTACCATTTCTGACTTTCAATGATTCTAGAACCTTCTATTTCATCATTTCCTAAACCTGGGCTTTCGATTTTGGTCTATTCTCAATTTGGTTCTATATGTTTCACTTAATGTTGGTTCAATCATTATGCATGCACCGATCAGGTTTCAGTACATTACTATTGTCACAGACTTGCTTGGCTAATTTCACATAGACTGTGTATTATACAGGTCTTCTTACTGATAATATGCACACGCAATTAACAGTTTGCTTTACTAAGATATTACGGTCAAAGAACTTAGGCACTTCTCTCTTTGGATTAGTGCCATATATATTAATTACTAATACACATTTGCTTTACTAGTTATTACATACTTTACTTATCATTTATATATTATTTTAACTTTAATTATATCGTGATTACCTGATATAGATAATATTCGATCAACACGCACTCTACAAATCACACAGGCATTGCACAGTACCGCAACACTACTGATTATTTTTTACAGGTCATAGTTTCTGAGTCACATTCTTGTTATGATTATTTTATCTGTAATAATATATATAGTGATAGTATTAGATAAATAGTATATTAGATTAGGTAATTAATTTTATATTATTATGATTATATTTTAAAAGATAAAAAAATATTTAAAAAAATAATTTAAGTGTATTTTAAAGATATAATAAAATTAAATTTAAAATATTTTAAAATTATATTAAACCTATTTTTAATATATAATAAAAACATAATTAAGCCATAATAAAAACATCTTTTAAAGATATTTAAAAAGAAATTTAATATATTTAACATATGATAAAGATATTTTTAAAGCATAATTAAAATATATTTATTATGTAATAAAAATATTTTTAAAATGTTTTAAATAATGTAATTAAAGTATAATATTTATATTGTAATTATTAAGTTATAACTAGTAATTGTAACGTTTTTTAAAACATAATAAAGATATAATAAAGTTGTAATAAAATTGTTTTTATAATTTTTATAGTTTCTGCAAAGTTGTACTAAAGTTGTACATTCTATGGACTTCAATATCATTAGGATTACATCCACATTGACAGATTCAGTTCTGTTCCTTAAGGGCTCCAAAAGAACAGTCAACAGCAATATGTCCAGTTGCTCTACAAGTATGACAGATATTTTCAGGACAGTTTCGATACAAATGGTCATTACCATTGTAGGTACAGCAAGAGGTCCGCTTCGGTACTTGTTGGGGGCAGTAGACAGCAATATGCCCAGCTTGTTGACAACTGTTACAATGGTTGGTAGGGCAGTTGGCAAAAAAATGTTCAGGTGAGCCACAATTGCCACATACACGAGGGTTAGGAGGGGCACGCTTTCTATGTCTAGGTTGATGAATAATCTATAGATTGGTATCATCATCAGAGGTAGACGTAATGTCTAATTCTTGTGTGGTAATAAAAGCATAAGCTTCTTGAGGGACTAAGTATTCCTGTTCATAGGTGTCTAATTCAGCAGGGTTAGTAATAGTAGGTTGTGAAGGTAATGGCTGGTTGTTTTCATAGGAGGTAGGGATAGTATGTTTCTTGTTTTCTATTTAAAAGAGTAGTATTCATTTTTCCAATTGTAACTAGCTTCAACTTCCTTTGACCAGTCATTTCCAAGCAATAATAAGTAAGAGGTGGCAGGGACTACTTCAAAAGTAATAGGAACAATAGCACCATCTATTTCTATAGGTAAGTCTCGAATAATTCCCAAAGAACGAGAAGGGGTTCCAGTAGCAGGTATGATAAGGCTAAGAGAGGCTTGTTCTATTTTTAATCCTAGATCTTGGACTAATTGGTGTGCGATCATACTGATAGAGACTCCACTGTCAATAATAGCTTCTTGAGGTTTTTGATTGATATTAACATTACATTTGACAGGTATAGTATAAGCAGATGTCTGGATCAAATTAGCAGTTTTAGCTTCTTCGTACAAGTAAGAAGATAGAGCAGTACAAACAGAAGGGTTGTCTAGAAATGTTTCCCATATTTGTAGACTAAGAGGTTGGTTGGTAGTAGTAGTAGTAGAAGGAGTTCCATCAAGATAGTTAACATTTCTATAGTAGGGCGAGGGAGTTCGGTTGCTAGGTTTCCAAGAAGAAGATCGGTCTCAACTTCTAGAGCGGTAGCCATCTCGATCACTACGATTATCTCTATTTCTAGAGTGGCTTCGGTCTCTATTATAATAATCTCGGTCTTTATTATCTCGACTTCTAGATCTGTTTCTATAAAAGCCACGTCAATAGTTGTTATTGTTGGACTGTTAGTTTCTTCCTCGTTTATTACTTTGATTCTTCTTTTTAAGACGGCAATGTGCAATAAAGTGTCCTGTTCGACCACAATAATGGCAGGTAAGAGGTTGTTTGATTGGATTGGCTTGTTTAGAAGAATCAGCATAGTTCACAGAGAGGCTAGCAGGTAGTTGCTTCTAGGCAAGGTTAATACTAAGTTGAGCGATTTGTTCAGTTAGTTGTTTAATAGCTTGGTTTGTATCTGTATTAGGGGAAGCCATAAGTTTTCCAGATTTCCATTTACGAGCAGTTTTTATTGCAGCATCTAGATCAGCAGGTTCGGAGGCTTGTACATTTATAGCAAACTCAGGATGAAGGCCTTGGATAAAGAGTTGGATTACAAAGTCATCAGGAAAGGCATCATCAGGGTCAACACGTTGCTTCAGTTTTCTAAACCGGTTAATATAGTCATCAACTGAGTGGGCACCTTGTTTGATATCAAAAAGTTGCTTTTGCCACAGAACTTTTTGTTTTGGGGTTACGAATCGGTCTAGAAATAGATGTTTAAAACTAGTATCTGCATTGTTCTTATCGCTAAAAGCAGTAGGTTTAGTTGCAAGAGAAGAAAACCAGTCTAAAGCAATTCCTTTCAAGTATACAGAAACAAGTTCTAATTTCCGGCCAGTATTCCATCAATTGGCAACAGCAGCACGCTTAAACTCGGAATACTATTCAAGCGGGTCTTGGGTTCTATCTCCATTAAAGAAATTGACAGGGAGGACGTTCTTTCAACTCCTCCATGTACAAATGCAGCGGCTAAGATATAATAGCATTAGCAGCGTCAGCAATAGCTTGTTTAGATTAAAAGTAGAGGTAGTTTCAAAGAAGTTTTTAAGGTCTATTTCGGCTCGATTAGGTATTATAGTTGTAGGACTTGCAGGTAGGCTAGTATGTTGGAATAAAGGGGTATGAGAACTAGTAACCTATTATCTTCACTGTAAGGGGGTAGATTAAAACCAAGAGGAGTATATGAACGTGTCTCAGGAAGGGTAAGAAGAGGTACAGTATTAAAAGTATTATTAGATTCTTCAACAATAGAATATTCTAAGTCTGGATTTCGAGAGTTATAGTTTTCAGTATCAGTGTCTAAGTATGGGTCAAAAGTAGTATAGTCCGCAAAATCAAGAGGAGGTAAAGTTGTTCGATGGGTAAAGCGTTGAAGAATAGCAAGAGCAATTTCTCTTGGGTTGTCAAGTTCTATTTGATATCAGCAGCTAAAAATAATATCTCGAATACAAGCACAGATAGTAGCAGGGTCTCTAGCAGTCAGGCGAATAAAGTTTCCAGTAGTTTGAGAGGTATAGAAATCAGCAGAGTAGGTACCAGAATACCAATGCCAAAATCTTCCAAAAGGTGTTCAAGCAAAAACACGACCACTAGTGCAAGGGGGAGGATAACACTCTTGACAAGAAAAATCAGGAGCACGTAGTTGGAGAGAGTGAAATGGAAGAGCAGAGTTTTGATGATGTTCTACTAGGTGGTTTCTAATATGTCAGTTATATAATTCGTTAATATCAGTAGTCATATGGAGTGCTCCGTATTAAAAGGGCCCATTTTTACAATTTTTTGAAAAATGAGTTTTTATCAAATTCATGTAAATTTTGACATGACTGATATTTTTCAATTATTAATGAAAGTCGATTTGCATAATAAAAAATCAAGATAATGTAAAAAGAAAAATTACATGAGGCTGCGTAGAGCCAACACGTCACGAGATTATCCGATAGTCACATGCCGTCTTTAACCAATCAAAATAGTGAAATTTAATTAATCCCGGATCAGTCCGAAAATCAAAACAAGTGGTTAAGCTCGATTATCTCAAAATGAGATAAATGTAAAAATGGGCCCTTTTAATACGGAGCACTCCATATGCCTTATGACTCCTGACTAAATTTCAAAATAATTAATTGTTAGTAATATCTTGTTAGTAAGTTTAGTTAAATAGATAGAATCCTTGGGCAAAGAGTCTTCCAGGATGAACAGCAGAAGCAAAAGTTATAAGAAATAAACAGCAATTAAAATAAATAGAGTCCTTGGGCAAAGAGTCTTCCAGGACGAACGGCAGCAGCAATAGGTTTTATAGAGTCCATGGGCAAAGAGACTTCCAGAACGAATAGCAGCAGCTAAAGTTGTAGAAGTTTCCAAATATCTTTAATAATATTCAAATGTTTTAAATATTTCCGCCAGAAGGCACCAAATGTTACAGTAGAGAGACCTTCTTTTACTCCTTACTATAACAATGACACGGCTACAGGGATCCTTTATCGGTTTATAGCGGTGTCCAAGAGGTAGGTATAATTCCTTAGTCTGCAAGAAATTATACTCTTCTCTAAGAGCAGTTCGTGAGAGTATTCAATGAGGAATTATCGATTTTACTATTACTTGATAATAAACTTGGTGTTATTAAGATAAAAAGTTTCTTTATTAATAATCTAAGATAGGGCTATCCTTAGGTTTCTGTTCCTAAGAAATTCTGGTACAAGATGTATAATAAATATAAAAAGAAGTGGGGTGTCTTGGTCTAGTTTGACTAAGGGAAATTCTGTATCTTTAAATACATTTTAGAATAAGCGTTATAAGCGTTGATTTACAATGATAAGCACTATAATCTACAAGAGCAACATAAGCATTATAAACGGTATAAGTGCTATAAGCGTCATAAGCGTTATAAGCAGTATAAGTGCTATAAGCGTCATAAGCGTTATAAGTGTTATAATCGTTATAAGCGTTATAATCGGTATAAGCGTTATAAACGATATAAGCGTTATAAGCAGTATTAACTGTTCTAAGTATCTAACTTCTCAAGATAATAATATAATACAATATAATAATAAAATATAATAATAAAAAATGAAATAATAACATAATAAGATAATATAATAAACTATCGTTCTATAACAATAAGTATTAGAACTTTTTATTAATTAACTTTTAATTTTTATGTTCGTCAAATATATTTTTTTAAAAAATTTTAATTATTCCATCAAACGTAAAAATCAAAAGTAGAGGTGTGGCAATATAGTGTAGTTGGATAGTTGTCACCCCCAAGTAGTTGTAGCAAAGGTACAGAGTTCGAATCCCACTGGAGACGATTTCGAAGAATTTACCTGTATTACAGTAACCCAGATTCTGAGCTCGGATTTACAAATTTGTTTCCTAGGTTATACCAATTTGTATTGAAAGCTTTGGTGCTATATTACGCACAGAACTGGAGCGCGTAGATCCTGGGGAGCGCAGGTGCTGTGTTACACACAGAACCGTAGGACAAAAGGAAACCATACTTGGCAAGTCCTGAGTAGAGAGGTAGCTGGACTTTCAATGGTACCTAATAGGAATCAGACAAGGACTGACCGAAAGTGGACTGACCGGAAGCGGACTTACGACAAAAGGGCTTATGGCGGGCCCTACCAACCAGACCGCCTGGGTCACATCAGCGGAAAAGGACATGTTTTTCAGAATCATGTACCAAGGGGAGCTCCTGGGTTCGCCAGGACAAACCAACCCTTCCGGGTCCTCGGATTGGAAGTAGGAAGGCAACTGGGGAAAAGAAAGCTTCTGGGGGAAAGAAACTGAAAGAAGAATAGGACAGCACTGGGGTCAGGTGAACTCTACAAGGGCAGAAGTAGGTAGTGATAGCGGTTAGATAACCACTCCTAACTGCAAGTATTGGTTTCAGCAAATGCGTACGCTACAGAAGTGTAGGTGATACCTGTGTAGGACAGGGACCGCTCTACCAAGTTTCCCACTGGGATAAACTAGTCCTAAGGGGACTGGTTAGTATCTGGAACAGTGTTCTGGTAATACAAGACTGGCTGACAGAAGGCAAGGATCAGAGGGTTTAAATAGGCAATGCCAGTATGTAAGTTGCAGGTATGATAGCTAGTGTAGAACCTTCGGGTGGCTACTTAAATAGGCAACCAAAAGTTGTAGGTGCAGCTAGTTGTACTCTTATCAATGTACAAATGTCAGATGTCCCTCCATGTAGGGTGTCCGGGGTCTGATTATCTTGAATAAAAAAGCTCTTCCCTGAAGTGGGCACTTTGACTTGGAAAAAAAAAAAAAAAAAAAGTAAAAATCAAAAGTCAATTAATAAAAAGTTCTCCAATACTTAAGAAAATTTTGTGGTAAGTGTATTTTGACCTGCTTAATAAGTTTACTTAAGTGATTTTAATCGATTTGCCTAGTAAAATTTAGACTTTACTATGTAGTAACTTTGTTAATTGTGAAGTATCTTATTTTTAGATCAAAGACGTTTTTGAGTTTGTTTTAAATATTATAAAATTTGATTAGTCAATAGTTCTATTACTAGAGAGGGGGTCAGGACCTATATAAACCCTAATCACATAATTTACTGCACTTCCCTTACTGAGTGAATTTTTTTACAACAAAATTTAATTAAGACAAAAGTTCATAATAAAATGCAAATTAATACTCTTAATTATCTTTTAATAATCAAAGTTAATGGTCCTTTTTATAAAAAATTTAATTTTCAAAAAGCTTATGAATTTTGGGCTAGTTCTTCTCATTTTCAATTATAGATATTTAAGTAAATATAGTATTTTTGTTTCAAAAATTATAATAAATAAATTTATTATGAATATTATATAATTTTATAAATTTTATTTTTAAAAAAATATTATAGTGCACATTAAATTTTTTTGAGAACATAAAATTAAAAATTTATGTTCTCAAAGAAAAAAAATTTTTTTGAGAAATTCTTCACTATACAAGAGAATGCACCATAGTGCAAATACACTATTTTTTAAAACCCAAAAAATAAATAAAAGATTAAAATAAAATAAAAAAAATAATTAAAAAAAATAATTTAAAAAAAGGGCATTAGTTTATGGCGACCCTGCGATTGACCAATAAAAATTGTTCACATGAATCACGTGCTCAATTGATCTCAATCGAGCATGTGATTTACATGATCGATTTTTATTGGTCGATTAGGTTTTCTACTTAATTTTTTCACCAGTGTTGGTGATAGTGACTTTAATTTAATCAGATTACTCGATAGATCTGAAATAACTCTAAAGTTTTTTTTTATTCTAATGAAAGTAATTATTTCATTTTTCTATAGTACTTAATTTTTTCACTAGTGTCATGTGATATTGATCTTAATTTTCTGGATTAATCGATAATAGTCCATGTATGTGGATCGCAATTTTTTTTTTAATCTAATGTAAAGTAATATGCCATGTTCATCTAAAGTTTTAACTAAATAAAATTTTTATTATCAAAAAATACAAATCAAACTAGCTTAAAAGTTCCTAACCCTCTGCCCAAACAAATTATTCCAACCTATATAGCCTATAGAATTATAGTTACCAAAATTTATAAGTAAAGTTAATTTTCGTTTGCATAATATAGTGTTCAGTCCGCAGGTCAGATTTTTTGTTTAATCTAAAGTTTTTATTATTAAAAAACAAAAAAAACAAATCGATAAAAAACTTCGAACTAACTTAAAGGTTATAATCTACCCAAACCAAATTATCCTAACTGATAGGATTATAACTACCAAGAGTTTTGCGTATACCTTAACCATCATGACTACAACAAAATGTGTTTGTTTATCATATAATTTCCAAAATGAAACTCTGGTAAAACCATCTTTAGTTCTTTGAAAAAATAGGGAAGCTGATTTCAACGTCCTAGAAAAGAACTCACTGAAAAAACAATGAACTTACAGAAGGAACCCACTGAAAAATAATGAAAAATCACAATAAACCTATTGAAATAATCCATGAAGAACAATGAATACTTGCCAGAAGAACTACGAGCTTACCGAAAGCACAGCAAAAAAAAACTATAAAGAATCAAACTTAAAAAAAACCCTCTAAATACCAAAAAAATAAAAAACAGCTTACTTAGCTACTTTAATTGCATGACTATATAACTTCTAAGGCTTCAACGACAGCTTTAACGACAGCTCTAGCGATGACTCTAACGATAGCTCCAAGGCTTCAATGACAGCTCCAAGGCTTCAACAATAGCTCCAAGGCTTTAATGGTAGCTCCAACGACAACACCATAGCTTCACAACAGTTCCAATGACAACTCTAACGACAGCTTTAGTAATGACTCCTAAAGAGAGAAAAAAAACAAAGCTTGTTATTAATAAAAAAATCAAAATAAAAAAAAAACAAGTACTAAAAAAAAACAATGATTATCAAAAGAATAATTATTGTTTATAAATGATTGCTGATCTTAAAAATAATTGGCTAATCATATAGAGTCAATATAGCGACAGGTCGCCATTTATAATTTTTCTAAAAAAAATTGAAAAAATAATTTAAAATTAAAAAATAATTTAAAAATGATTTTAAAAAAAATAAAAATAAAATTTTAAAATGAATAAAAAAAATAAAATAAAAGATAATTTAAAAAAAAAACAAAAAAATAATTTAAAAAATAAAATTAAACTAAATAAAAAATAAAGATAATTTTATAAAAAGGAGTTATCTATATATCACACAGTGCAATACTCTTATATATTGCCCAACCAATCAAATTTTAGAATCAGGCATTAATATAAAAAATACAAAAAACTTAAATCAAAATTTTGCATAGGAAACATCCCTTCATGTTCTAACTAAAAAAATTCCTTGCAAAATTTTGATATAAACTATACATCATTCTAACCCAAGACCAAACTTACCCTTACCCTAATTAAAATAAAGTAAAGTGGTTTGTTTTTTATTGTTTTATTTCATATTACACCTATTCTTATAGAGTGCAATATATAATTGTGTCGCATGGTGCGATACATGCATTTTTTCTTTAAAAAAAACAAAAAAATAAAATCTAATGAAAATTTATATAAAATTTTATAAAAAAATTAAAAAACAAAAACTGCTTTTAACTTAAATTTAAATAAAAAATTATATAATTAATAAAAAAAACACAGTAGTAAAAAATTTGTATAATTAAAAAATTTGATCAATTTTTATATTACTATATAGAATATATTTGCATTGTTTTGCATGTAATAAATTACTTTTTTGAGCTACCAACACCTCTTTTCCTTGTAAAGTATAATGTTAGTTTTTATTATATTAACACTGAATTAATGATTTCAATAATTTTTAGATCTAATATATATTTGAAACACTCTATTTATGAACATATTCATGAATGTTATTATCAATTACTATTTGCAAAATAAAACAATAGCATAGAATCTTTTTAATTGTATGTTAAGAATTTATCATAATTAAAAACTTTGTTATTTGGTGCACAGTTCAAATATAAAAAAAAGTATATAACAATAATGAATTGCCTTTACAAATATTAATAAAAAAGATCAATAAATATCAATATGATTATTAATAATAATTTGATAAAAACTAATTTTTATTGTAATTATTAATAATTGTTACAGTTAATGCCAAAGTTTTGGGTCTTGATTTGAAACTATAAGCTTTGCTAAAATCTATATATACTCTATAAATATGAAATCTACACCCAAACCTTATTCTAATTTTATAAACCAAAAAGGAAAAAAAGATCTAAAAAAATTTAAAATTTTATATCAAATAGATCAAAACTTTATTAGCCAACTTTAGCATTAGCTATAACAATAATTATATAATTGTCTGAAGCGTAGCGGAGGACTTACAATAGAGATGTAAATACGCAAAATGTCTTGGATTCCGCTCATGTAATATTGGGCCAATCAGTATTTAAAACATATAAACAGATCGATACCTGACAAGATGGAAGATCCCATAAAAAATTACAATAAGCTTTAGACACTAACAGCACCTGTTTTCCTAGTATGTAATTATTATTAGTAGTTTATAATACTGTTGTTGTTTTATATTTGTATCATAAATTGACCTTGGTTATTCACAATCAGTAAAAATCAAGAAATAACACATATCAATTCAAGATTAATGTAAATTTAAAACATTCTCAGCTAATTTTATTTTATTATATGGTATTATGTACTTTGTAATGGGCAAAATTGACAAAGCACAAACTGTATCTGGGCTGTCCTTAATTTTTATTTTATTTTTATTATTAATATATTTATTTTTAGTATAGTATTATATCAATCATAAATCTTTTAAATCTTGTTAATTAAAAAATTTGAAAAATTAAAAAGATCTAAAGGATGTAAAAAAATTAAAATGATTCATAAAATATAAAAGAAGCAAAAAATTGAAAAGAATCTTTTGTATTATTTTTAGTCTGTAATTAAAAGTATATAAGAGCCAAAAGCTTACCTTAAAATAAAACAATTTTGTAGAAAGTAAATTTAGATAACTTACTTCAAGTTCTTAGAAAATCCAAACTCAGAGTTCAATATTGTGAAGTAATAACCTTCAAACTTAGAATAGAAGAGTTAGTTGAAATTGTATAAAAAGTTCAAACCCCGTGGTCACATAATATCATTAAGTCACTTAACAATTGATATAAACAAATTTACTCAAAATTTAAGAACCTATGAAAATACAGAGGCCCAATTGGCAATCTGATTGCTCTTGTCCCATGACTTTGTAAATGAAGTTCATGACTGTAATCAAAGAATCTCAACTATGCCTAATATATACAAAAAGAAATTATTAGTTAGAATAAGAACCTTGTACAAAATAAAGATCAATAGAAGAAGATACTTATCTCAGTATGCAATATTGCCACAGCAAGACCCTATGAATCTTGAGACCCAAATCAAATCTTTTATACCTCTTTCTGCCTGCCAATTCAAGAAACTAGGAGTCTTGACCAATAGTTGTATAGAATTTAGACTAGTAAAGGTGTTATTAGAAAGTTTTAGGTTACAACCTCTAAATAATATAATCACAACATACTATCTCAAAGTATTACAAATATCAAATCTGATATGCTCTTATTATAAGTATAACTATGTTCTTGGTATTTGTGCTATAATACTTGATACTTGGGTTTATAATAAAATTTTGTTAAACTTTATATTGAGTATATAAGGGAGGTAGTGGTAAAAGAAAGGGGTATTGTGGACACAGTAATAAATTTTGATCTACTGGTCCATTTTGGATGATTTTACTACCAAAATGACTGTCTCAGTGAGACGATTCTAACAAGCACAAAATTATTAAAATCCAATCACGGGATCCCAAGATCGTTAAAGGTATATTATGTAAAAATTTACAGATTTTCAAATATATACAAAAACTTATATTTTGTATAAATAATGATATCTTGTGATCTAGTAATCAGAATTGGATGATTTTTATACCATTCGATTTGTCTCTCTGAGCCGAGTCAAATGGTATAAAAATCATCCAATTCTAATTACTAGATCGTAAGATATCCACCCTGACCACAATTCTTCTACCTCCCTTATAACTCTATTATACATTGGTTTTAGCTTGAGCTTAATTTGTTTTTTATATATATTTAATAAACAGCAAAATAAATATACAAAATTTTTTAAAGAAATTGCATGCCAGAATCTTTCAAAAGAATTGTAATCGATATGAAATCTTTTGAAAGAATTGCAATCTTTCAAAAGATTTTAGTATGCATTTCTTTTGAAATATTTTGAAATATATTGTGAAATATTGTGAAAAAATGCAAACTTTATTGTGAAATATTGCAAAATAAGCCAAATAAAACAATGCAAACCTCTATCTAATTATTTCATTTCAGGGTTGCATGAGGTAATATTTTATATAATATTGTATAAATCTGCAGTTTTTTACAATATTTCACAATATTTCATATATTTTCAAAAATTTTTAACCTTTTTGTATAATCAAATTTTATATTTTTATTTACCATATTTGCATATATTAGCAGGCCAGGGCATTAATTCGAATTTTGACTTTTCAAAAAATTTAGGTATTTTGCTCAAAATAGCACCCTTTATTTAATTTTATGGTTTAAATTGTAATAAAAGATTTAAAATGCAAATGTAAATTCAACTCAATCATAAAAAAAATAATAAATTATTTTTACTAGGAACATAGTATGAAGTACGTAGAGTATGGTTACATTTGAGTTTTGCATTCATCCACAAAACTTTGATTCTAATTGGATATATAAATCGAATAATGCTGTAACTATTTCTGTGAAGTTACAGGTTCGATTTTCTGCATTTTTAATTAACTAGTTACAGCTAGTTATAACTAAGTTTCAACACGATGAACCAAGTTTTACTTGCAACTATACTAATAATGCAAGAGATAATATTCTTTTTATTAATTCTTGAACTGCTGCTACTTATTTGGTATCATTATAGCACCCATGTGAATACCAGTACAGGATTTCAAAAAAAATCTTATTTTGATTCAAAATAAGGCATATGCGCATTTCAAAATAGTGCGCAAAACCCAAATAATGTGCAGGAGGGTGTTATTATGCACAAATACTGTATTATTTTTTATTTATTATATTATATATTATATATATTACATTTTAAATATTTTTAATTAATATTACATATTTTATTATATATTATATTTTAATTATTATACATTCTTCACAGTATTATTTTATATTATTACATATTATTTTAAATACTTTCACACTTCGTTGCATAATTCTATTACTATATACAAAAAACTAGCTCTATAATCTTATTTTTGCTTACCTCATAGTTAGCTATTATCTTTGCTTCTTTGTTTTCTATTATCCTCACTTTGGCTATTTTTTTGTTTTGCTATACCTTTGTTTTGTTCTCTTTTTCTAAATACATTTAAAAATAGTAAAGAAGTGAAAAAAATAAAAAAACCATTTCTTAGAAGTATTGGTATTCTTGCAAATTGGCAGAAAAATTTTGTAAAGTGCTGGAAAGTCACAAAGTTTCAAAAAAATCAGGAATAAATAAAATAAATAAAAATTAAAAAAATAAGTAAAAAAAGCCAGATTAATGTTTTTGCAAAATGGCAAAAAAGTTGCAAAGTGTCAAAAAAGTCTGGGTTAGTTTTTTTTCAAAGTGCCAGGAAGTAAGGGTTTTGTTTCACAAAGTGTTAAAATAAAATAAATTAATAAAAAAATTTTTATAAATAAAACAATAAAACAAAAACAAAAAACATAAAATGAAAAATTAAATAAAGTAAAACCTTACAAGAACTTGCAAAAACTTGCAAAAACTTGTGCCCATTTCTCTAATGAAGCATTCCTAAAAATTTAGAAATTGCTAGAGAAATCAGTTGTATATTATTGCAAAGTTTTTTAAAAAACTGAGTTGGCATGTGCAAAGTGCCAAAAAGTTGTTGGTTTTCTGGCAAAGAGCTGGTGTTCTTGTAAAGTACAAAAAAAAATTAAAAATAAATAAATAAATAAAAAAAAAAACAAAATGAAAGCAAAATAAAGACACAAAGAAGTAAGCGCGGTATTCTTATAAAGTGCGCTCGCTAAAGCTTTTCCTATTTCTGATTCAAGACTATTATGATTAAGATCCAAAGAAGTCATTGTTGTGTTTTTAAAAAGTACATCCGACTATTGCTTTTCTTCCTTCTAATCCAAGCTTATTATAACCAAGATTCAAAGAAGTTAGTTTAGTGGTATTGCAAAGCGCATAAGCCAATGCTTTTCTTTCTTCTGGTCTAATACCATTAAATTCAGTTTACCACAAAGGTATATAGAAGTCAATGTAGAATTTTTATAAGAATTTTCGTTAATGCGCATATTGCCTTTGGTTTATAATTGCCATGAACATCATATAAATCCATTGAGGTAACCATAAAAGTTCTCACAAAGACTTTCAAATATTATTTTATTACAAATAACTTCATTAAGGCTTAAAAATTTAAGAGTCTTACTAGTTCGTAGGAACATTGCAATCAAAGAACCTTGAATAGCATGTTCCAGCTCACGTCCTTGTTTGTATTTTTAAAAAGAAGTCATCTTCTAATTCCACTATACAAATAATTGCCAACAGATGTACGTAACTTGTATATTCAAATAACGGTTTCGGGTTATTTGTAATTTTAAAGGGAATTAATAGAGCTTGTTCTTCGGCATTTAATGCTAAAAGGAATAATATTATAAGTCTTATATCTTTGAAATGGTATTTTGGATCATTCCACAATATTGGTATAACTAATGTAAATTTACAAGAGCACATAAAAATATAAGTTTTTAAATTTTGGCCGGAAATTTTAAAGTAGCCTTCGTTATCATAATGAAAAATGAGCATAAATTTTAGTGTGTACATTGCGTTTAATCTCTGATATATACAACAAAAAATAAAATGTGAAACATTTTAAGAAGATGTATTATCAATGCATGGCCACTGCAGTATAATTTTATAATTCAGGCGCTGGTATAATTCTGGTCAGTCTTGATGATGCTGGCTTGATGTAAAGATTTCGGTTATGCAATAACTTAAATCTGACTTTTTTGAATAGCGACTTGATCCTGGTTCCGTAATACCGCCATGAAATTAATAATTTATTAAATAATTTCTAAATGGCAATAATTATAATTAGGATAATAGATATTATTTAATCTTTTTTACACTTTAAATTTATATACAATACCAAGTATAAAGATGCCTAACGAAATCATTTTTGCGATGATGAAATGGTTTCATCATGGTTTCGTCATGGCGAAACCTTGACGATTGACAAATCCCCGATGATTGATGAAACCTATGACGAATTGATGAAACCTATGATGAATTGACAAAACCCTTGATGAAATGAAACCTCAAACGATTGTTGAAACATTGCCAACTGATTCAGCCAGTAATTAAACAACAAGCTTCTATATAATGATCTTGAATATACTAAACCTTAAATTGTTTCAAAAGAATGTTATTTAAGGTTTCATTGGCTTTTTTCTTTTTTCTTCTTTCGTACATGTTCAAATTTATGTCGAGTTGATCCAGGATAGTCCAAATTTGCACACGCGTTTTTTCGTCGATTCCGGATCAACTCGCTATAGATTCCGAACCAGGGATTCAGGAACGATGATATATTTTGTTTCACAAAATATCACAACCGTCACAAAATTTTGTGATAATTACAAAATTTGTGTAGTTACGCCACAAAATTTTACAAAATTCAACCGAATTTTTTTTTAAATATATGTATGCGCATAATTTCACAATAAAACACATAATTTATTTAACCCGAGTTTTTTACATATATTTGATATGAAAGAGCTCAAATATTATATATGGATAGTAATTTTTTCAATTCAAAAATATTTTTGAAATTATTTATTGTTAATTATTTACTAACGTATTGTTGATCAAATAATGGTAATGATAATAACAATTATTATTGTTCAACTTTTTTATTAAATGGTTATTAGCACTGTAAACCGAATAAAATTATTTTTTGTATGTAAAAATGTCTTCTCTTAGACGTCAAAAATCTAATACACTTACTGTTCATACACAAGTTAAAGAATATGAGAGTATATTTCATGCATATAATGGATTACTTTTCTGTAACTATTGTGATCTTTCAGTTGAATAGAAACACAAATCAACAGTTGATGCTCATTGTACAAGTAAAAAACATTTAGCACAACAAAAACTTTATGAATCTAAAGAAAAAAAATAAAAATCAGCAAACCTTGCAATCTTCTTTATCTGCAGCAGAATCTAAAAAAAAAGTAATATCTGATTTAATTGAAGCATTTACTAATGCTGATATTCCTTTAGAAAAAGTAAATTCTTTAGTTCCTTTTTTTAAAAAATATCTTAAAGAAGGAGGAGCAATTCCTCAAGCACCAACTTTATGTCAAATATATTTACCTGAAGTTTTTAATAAACATATTGATTTTTTAAAATCTATTTTTGATTCTAAACCAGTTTGCATTATTATGGATGAAACTAGTGATAATTGTGCAAGAAATGTAGTTAATACTCTTTTTACATATCATTCACATACTAAATTAGTTTCTGTTGATTTTTTAACTAGTGTTAATAATTCAACAATTGCACAAACTCTTCTTCCTATATTACATTTTTATAATATTCCTTTAAATACTCCTTATTTATTTCTTTCAGATTCTGCTTCTTATATGAAAAAATGTTATAATGACGTTTTAAAACCAATTATGCCACAATTAATATATTTACCATGCCCAGCACATATACTAAATCTAATTGGGTAAATAAATTTATTATTATTATTATTAATTATTATTATTATTATTATTATTATTATGATTATTAATTATTTTATAATTTTAATTAGAGAAACTTGGCAAAATCTTCCTCAATTTTTACTTTTAAAGTTTTTGTTATCTAAAATTAAAGATTTTTTTACTAAATCTCCAGCAAGAAAAAATAGATATCTAGCTTATTTATATGCTCATGGAATTTTATCACCATGTAAAATTCCATTACCAACTAAAACAAGATGGAATAGTTGGTTCAAAATAGTTTTTTATACAAAAGAATATCTTCAATATTGGCAAGGTTTTTTTAAAAATGAATTTGAAAATGATCCAACAAATGGAAGATTAGATGAAATTAATCAAATTTTACAAGATATTGAAAAATTTGGATCTATTACAATTTATACTGTTATAGAATAGGTTTTAATGTTGGTAGAAATTAGTTTGAAAATTAGAACTTAATAAGGAAATTTTGTAATAACTGTATTTAGTAATAGTGATATGCGAAATTGATGTGCAATGACACTCAATGACGCTTAGCGACGCTTAATGACG